>JABSTQ010004388.1:0-51236 GCA_013358835.2 Ixodes persulcatus
CAGCGGAGGGTGCAAGGCTGGGCAGAGATACTCAAAAAATTATTCCGGAATACAAATACTCAGTTACATGTATTTTAGTGCCAAAATAGAGATCCTGGGATACATTTTATGTAACCGGATATCCCTCAGAAACTTCCGCAAAAACGTTGAAGGAGTATTCCGGAATACAAATACTCAGTTACATGTATTTTAGTGCCAAAATAGAGATCCTGGGATACATTTTATGTAACCGGATATCCCTCAGACACTTCCGCAAAAACGTTGAAGGAGTATTCCGGAATACAAATACTCAGTTACACGTATTTTAGTGCCAAAATAGAGATCCTGGGATACATTTTATGTAACCGGATATCCCTCAGAAACTTCCGCAAAAACGTTGAAGGAGTATTCCGGAATACAAATACTCAGTTACATGTATTTTAGTGCCAAAATAGAGATCCTGGGATACATTTTATGTAACCGGATATCCCTCAGAAACTTCCGCAAAAACGTTGAAGGAGTATTCCGGAATACAAATACTCAGTCAGTTACATGTATTTTAGTGCCAAAATAGAGATCCCGGGATACATTTTATGTAACCGGATATCCCTCCGAAACTTCCGCAAAAACGTTGAAGGAGTATTCCGGAATACAAATACTCAGTTACATGTATTTTAGTGCCAAAATAGAGATCCTGGGATACATTTTATGTAACCGGATATCCCTCAGAAACTTCCGCAAAAACGTTGAAGGAGTATTCCGGAATACAAATACTCAGCTACATGTATTTTAGTGCCAAAATAGAGATCCTGGGATACATTTTATGTAACCGGATATCCCTCAGAAACGTCCGCAAAAATGTTGAAGGAGTATACCGGAATACAAATACTCAGTTACATGTATTTTAGTGCCAAAATAGAGATCCTGGGATACATTTTATGTAACCGGATATCCCTCAGAAACTTCCTCAAAAACGTTGAAGGAGTATTCCGGAATACAAATACTCAGTTACATGTATTTTAGTGCCAAAATAGAGATCCTGGGATACATTTTATGTAACCGGATATCCCTCAGACACTTCCGCAAAAACGTTGAAGGAGTATTCCGGAATACAAATACTCAGTTACACGTATTTTAGTGCCAAAATAGAGATCCTGGGATACATTTTATGTAACCGGATATCCCTCAGAAACTTCCGCAAAAACGTTGAAGGAGTATTCCGGAATACAAATACTCAGTTACATGTATTTTAGTGCCAAAATAGAGATCCTGGGATACATTTTATGTAACCGGATATCCCTCAGAAACTTCCGCAAAAACGTTGAAGGAGTATTCCGGAATACAAATACTCAGTCAGTTACATGTATTTTAGTGCCAAAATAGAGATCCCTGGGATACATTTTATGTAACCGGATATCCCTCCGAAACTTCCGCAAAAACGTTGAAGGAGTATTCCGGAATACAAATACTCAGTTACATGTATTTTAGTGCCAAAATAGAGATCCTGGGATACATTTTATGTAACCGGATATCCCTCAGAAACTTCCGCAAAAACGTTGAAGGAGTATTCCGGAATACAAATACTCAGTTACATGTATTTTAGTGCCAAAATAGAGATCCTGGGATACATTTTATGTAACCGGATATCCCTCAGAAACTTCCGCAAAAACGTTGAAGGAGTATTCCGGAATACAAATACTCAGTTACATGTATTTTAGTGCCAAAATAGAGATCCTGGGATACATTTTATGTAACCGGATATCCCTCAGAAACTTCCGCAAAAACGTTGAAGGAGTATTCCGGAACACAAATACTCAGTTACATGTATTTTAGTGCCAAAATAGAGATCCTGGGATACATTTTATGTAACCGGATATCCCTCAGAAACTTCTGCAAAAACGTTGAAGGAGTATTCCGGAATACAAATACTCAGTTACATGTATTTTAGTGCCAAAATAGAGATCCTGGGATACATTTTATGTAACCGGATATCCCTCAGAAACTTCCGCAAAAACGTTGAAGGAGTATTCCGGAATACAGATACATAAAGAAATACACTTCTTTCCTAAACGATGCTAGCAGCGGAGGGTGCAGTTCTTGGCGAATGAAAAGGATGTGCTTGCATTCACTTCTTTATACCAGCTTATGCACCTCCTTTTACCTCAAACTCTTCATTTATTCGCCGATACCATCCGGAACGCTAATACAATTTCAATAATAGTAAAAACATGGTTGCCTCCAGTAGTCCATCGGTACT
Organism: Ixodes persulcatus; assembly: GCA_013358835.2. Lineage (NCBI taxonomy): Eukaryota > Metazoa > Arthropoda > Arachnida > Ixodida > Ixodidae > Ixodes > Ixodes persulcatus. The sequence goes on from JABSTQ010004388.1 coordinate 2,237, forward strand.
GAAGACCAACGACTGCTGGCCATTTTTGACAAAAGGCGTCTGCCCGAAATGAACCGTTTTGCCGTGAGCGTGTGTATCAATTCGAGACATACCTTCGCAGAGAAAAGAGGGTTCTGGAAGGAGCTTGTCCTGCTATTCTTAGAAGTGACCGTTCTTTGAATCTTCTTTGTATTCACTTTATTTAAATTTTGGTGACTGATATATCAGGCAACTAGTCTTCTCCCTGTAGAGGAGGTTATGCGGCGGGTGCATATTACAAAATCTGGGATCCCTTGCACCAAAAATGTTCTTTTCAGTTGATCATAGGAAACCGATAGTTAATTTTCGACAACGAAATGTAACGAGATACCTAAGCCTGGCAGAATATCGCGACACAAACGATACATCGCCAGTGTATGTCTCTACTGAAATGCAAATACATTTTTCGGAAGTATTTCGATACAGAGATGCAGATTCTCGTAAGTTTTTCAAAGATACTATCGCGATACATTTGTAGTGCGATACTGCCCAGCCCCGCTTTCGTGTTATGTCAAGTTTACCAACACGGTTAATTTAAAAATGTGGTACTGAATCCGCGAGAAAAGCACGTAAAGTACATGATATCGAAGCAGCGTCAGGATCTTTTGATTTCGCAGACTGGCCTGCATCGCTATGGAGGCACTATTAATTGGACTTATAACAAGGTCGGTTAGAAACTTTAAATTTGTTTGCCGACTTGCAATGTGGAAGGATATTTTGTACCTGCGTGTAACCATAAAACAATCGGCAGATCTTTTTTAGCGGAACTTTAGGTACGGATATAACTGGGTAAACTTTAGATACGGATATAACTGGGTAAAGCATCAGTTAAGCTTATTTGTGGTGCTAAAGAAGAGTTCGTTTGATCATGCCATGAAACACAATATTTTGTGCCTTCAAAGCTTTTTAAATGCTAGCCTCATCTACTACGCTGATACACTTCGAGTCTTCGTCGTAACTTATCCATACCTCGGCAAAACTCACTCATGAGTGCACTTATTCATTTGACTCACCCTCACCGATCAGGCCTGAGGTGAGGGTGAGTGATTTCGAAAGCCTCGACAATTCGTGAGTTTGAGGTTAAGTGAAGGGCGTGAGTTGGGTGAAAGACGTGAGTTCGGTGAGTTCCTGATTTCGGTGAGTTCAGTGAGTTCTTGAGTTCGGTGAGTTCATGAAGTTCGTTGAGGGACGTAAGTTTATGAGGTCGGTGAGTGCATGAGTTTGGTAAGGGACGTAAGTTTGTCATTTCGCTGAGTCTATGAGTTCGGTGAGGGGCGTAAGTTCATGAGTTCGGTGAGTTCATGAGTTTGGTGAGGGGCGCCAGTTCATGGGGTTGGTGAGTTCATGACTTTGGCGAGGCATAAAGTCCCTGAGGTTCCATGGGTTTGATAAGGTTTTGCGGTATGACGTCGAGGAAGGGCGGGTCATGTTACTCGTCCGTACATTCAAGGGGAAATTGAGTGGACGCTCGCTTCGCAATGGCGCTGTTAGCTCGTACGGCTGGTTCTCTGCGAGTGACAGAAAAGGGGCAAAGGTGCCTATTGATTCATCTGCGCTCTTCGGCTCCGGCTCGCTTCACACCGGCTTGGCGTAGTCTTTTGCCGCCGGTCGCTGCTTCGTGGCGGGGTGACGACAGAGGGACTCTACCGCTCGCCTCGGCCGTGCTCGTGTAGACTGCGAGGCACCGACATACGCGCGGCGTTTTGTTACTTTGTGAAGGAAGCAAAGGGGCGCTACGCCGGTACGCCTCAAGGCGGACATTGCTATTTCAGGTGCGCTCGTCTTATGCGCGGTCGCTAACTATGAAGCCATTAATAAAATAAAAGCCAGCTGGGAACTGGCTGGTTCAGGTTGTAGCCTAGAGTTCTCTAAAATACGTACACCCGTGAGCGATATGAAGGTGAACAGCCCTCTACTTGTTTTTGACGCTCCTGCAAGTTTTGGAACAAGCTCTGTTCCAGAAGAGGGCTAGAACGCAAAGTTTAGACCCCCAAGCCACGTACCATTTGAAACGTTGAGAGTTAATACTAGCTTTAGGGAGCCGTAAAACAGGCGAGAAACCACCTTCATATTGCCGGCGGGTGTACGCACACACATGCAACCCTAAACAGCATTGAACCTTCCATACAGTTCACGCGAGAAGTAGAACAAAATAACACGCTACCTTTACTGGACGTAACTGTTTGCCGAAGTGACACCGGTCATATTGAAACCACCGTGTATCGTAAACCTTGTGATACCGGTAACTTTTTGAGTTTCAATTCTCACCACCCTGTGGAACATAAGCGAGCTGTTGTGAGAACTTTAATTAGCCGATCAGAACATTTCCCTTCAAATTTAGATTTACGAGCATCGGAAGTTCAGACTGTTGTCGGATCCCTTTTGAGGCGCGGGTATTCAAAAGGTTTTATTGAAAACACGTGCAAACAAATGCAGCACGGAAGAACAAAAGCGACTAATAATTACAAAGCAGGCGTGGTGACTATCCCTTATGTAAAAGGCGTCTCGGAATCTATTCGCCGGTCCCTCCTTCCATTAGGTATACGAACAACCTTCAAGCCACATATAAAATTACGTGACCTCATTTCAAAGCCAAAGGATCCAATTCCTCCTGAATCGCAAAGTGGTGTTGTATATAAAGTGAACTGTCAGGACTGTGACAAGTGTTACATCGGAGAAACCGGCCGCAAACGGAGTACCCGCCTCAAAGAGCACAGAAGAGACGTGGAGAAGGCAACACATGCCACAACATCAAAACTGAACTGGTTGAACATTGTTGGTCGACTGGTCACACTTTTGACCTCGCGAACGCTATGACCCTGGCACGTGAAGAACGGTGGGGCCCCAAAAGATTTCTGGAATCATGGTGTATTCGCAATGACCCATCCGCCTGTAACACTAACCGCGGCCCCCTCCCCGACGTCTACACCGACATCCTGAAATAACTTTCAATATAACTTCACATCTACAACGGACAAAAAAAAAAAACACGAGAACCGACAATGTTTCTCGATGATGATGATGATGTCTCCCGTATGCCATGGACAAAGAAGTCGGCAGAACCAGCGCTACAGATGAAGAGAAGGAAGAAGCGAGCCTTTGGTTGCTGGTAGCTAGTCGGGTGTTCCTAGCTGCACTGATGATGTCTCCCGCATAGGAGACGAAACGTCTACCTATAAATTGTTGGTATTGTTACGCAAGTCGGAGGTATTTGTTTTTAATCATGATTCCCGGCTTTTGGAACATTTTTGCACACACGACTTCGTGCTCGAGTACGCCCGAAACGCCAGACTTGTTCGCAATTGGGTTTAAATGCTGCTACATTTATTTGGCAGGATATAAAAGTTAATTCGATTGTGGATTGTCATAGAAAAATTATGGACGATAAGTTTCTAGATCACGTTAAAGGAAATATGAAACAATATTTTCTTACTTTCACTTAATATTGGTGATAACAAATCGACGTTCTAACTCCGCTCAAGAGGACGCCATTGAGAATAGTCGGAATTCTGGCTGCACCCGAAAACGTTTCACGTGCCAGAGAAAGGGTTTTCTTACTAGCCCCAATAGTATTTAGATATTAGTTATGATTCCTATATATTATTATTTAGGAACCGGTACAGCTCGCGCCATTGTACGTCGTTTACGAGGAGCGCTATTTATTCTTTTAACGACATCATTTATATTTATACGAGCAAATAACCGGGGGGGAGGGGGTAAAATCCAAGCCTAAGTCATTTAAGAATATTTGATATGAAAGCCCCGCCCGAAGAAATTAAGCGCCCCAGTTTTATGTATTAACAAGACAAATCTCGAAGGTTTGTAGACCGTTTCATTAAGTTGCATACCGATCCCTTCCGCTCCTCAAATATAGTGCGAATATCCGAATTAGGCTATCAATAGTTAAAAGTGAAGTAGTTTAAATATCGAAATAAAAGAACTTGCGCTTACGAAAGTAGGCCGTTTCTTTATTCAAATTAGTAAAGACAAACCAAAAATTACCATTCATAATTATTTTAATAGAAAACACAACTTTGCACAGGTAGTTTGTACATATTTGTATTCAACATATTGACAAGTTGGAACAGAAACACACATTGTCTGAGCAACAAGAATACAGAAAGCACCTGACACCGATTGCTATCTTATGTCAGGATCCATAAAGTATAACATTTTACGAAGTACAGAGTCAGTAGATTAGAACGTTCCAGTTTTAATTGGTATGTGCGGTGCAACGGAAACGAGAGACGCGATAAAAAAAAATAATATACAAAGTATGGTACGCACAAGGTTCTTCAATGTCTTCTTTCAGAAAAAAAAAATCCACCAGGCAGGTATTTTAGGCGAAATATTTTTTTGTGAAAGACGATAAGAATAATAATGTATTTTAACACCCGAGACTGCGGTGCAGAAAAGGAAGATAGACTTTTAGTCGAAGGAACAACACAGAAGGGAACGTCTCAAGTTTCCTTCTGTGTCTGTTCCTTTGACCAAAAATTGTCTCCTTTCCTGCACCACATTCTCTGATGTTAAACGACATAATTAGCTGCCACCAGCTCGCCTGCCCACTTACAGAATTTTCGATAAGTATAAAGACAGACTGTTCCGAAATATTTCTACTCGACAGCGAGCTGCCGAGCAAACCGTCCTCTCATGAAGAAGTTCGCAATATTCTATGCAGAAACAAAATACACACCTACGGTGGTGCCTGTTGGAATAATAAGAATTCACAGCTGAATAGGCAGCGATGCAGACGCTCACTTCATACTTGCACGAAGTTGTCGTGAATGCTTAAAACGAACAGTGCACACCGTAAAGTATACTTGTTCACGAGACTCGCGACGAGGCGCCCTTGTACCCCAACAAAGCAGGCCTTCCTCAAGCGCTCGGCCGGCACGCCGAAGGACTCGAAGCGAAACAAACAAAAAGGCAAAACATTTCTTCGCTTGGCGACGTGACGGCTGGCGCCGGAGCGGCCGAAGACGGCAGCGACCGTGGCGGAGTTGGAAAAGCCGTGCAACCCTCACGCAACACGAGCGCCAGCGCCGCGACTACGGTGAGGGCGAGAGCTCTTCTGAGTGAGTATGATGAGTGAGTCAGTGAGTTCACGAATTCAATGAGGGGCATGAACTTGTGAGTTTGGTGAGTTCGGTGAGGGGCGTGAGTTTGCGAGTTCCGTGAGTGGCGTGAGTTCGGTGAGTTCATGAGTTTGTTGAGTGGCGTCAGCTCGTGAGTTCAGTGGGTTCATGAGTTCGGCGAGTTCGGTGAGTTCATGAGTTTATGAGCGAGGACCTGAAGGTAAGCGCGGCCGTTAGGGTAAGAGTGAGTGAGTTTTTAACTTTTTTTTTTTATTTTGAGCTAGCTGCGAGTGAGTTTAACCAAAAATGCCGACCTCTGAACTTATCGTCAGTACGGGATTTGACTTTGCAATCTTCTCAACTTTTTCAGATATTGCGGAAGCCTCCCTAACAGTAGGCACATTGCGATCGCCCACTTCGAGCGTCCATCAAAGCTGTGCGCGGGCGCTCTTCGCTTCTGAAATGCCACAGAAAGTGAACGCCGAGAATAGTACTTTCGTCAATCGCCACCGACGTAATTCAACACAGTCGCGATGTCCACCAGAAGCAACAATCGTACCCGCGAATCCATCGTGTCCTCTGCTAGGGAAAACTCCATTACGAGACTTTATTATCGCGATGTGGCAGGGAGGCGATAAACAGTCTTTATAACGAAATACTAAAAAGTCAACTTGCTTGAGAGAACGAAATAAAAAATTATTCCATTTTTTATAGCGCAAATTCTAACCGCCCGTTGAGCTCCCATGCATTTGTTCATAATAACGGCTCTATAGCAACGGTTTGTTGGGAACACGACGCCATCTTTTGACGTCGTCCTTCAGGGGAGGCGAGGCGTAGTAGAAATTGCTGCCCGCGTTCTTCCCCGATCGCGTCAACGTGCCGGTGACGTCTGCCTCGCGCACCTCCGACTCGGGTGACTTTAGGCGAGAGAACCGGAGCGTACCCATTTAAATAAACGAGGTTTCCGCGATCACCATCGCGCACCCATGGAGCTATCAGCTCAATACGTGTTGAGTATTATACGACACGTCTCTTCCTATTGAGTGTGGCTTCCTGGCGGAAGGGGCGGAGGAGCGTAAATAAGTGGAAGCATGAGCGAATGGTTTACGCTGGCCCCAAATCACGAGGTGACACTCCGGACGTGCGGGCTTCAAGGCACGATTGAAACTGGCAGGGCCAGTTCCCAATACTGAGGTCGTTCTACAAGAAGAACACGATCTGCTCAAACCTCCCAATTATGGCACCTGGATGTCTTACAATTCGAGTGCCTTTAGCCCGGACCGCACTAAAAGATGAGAACAAGCGTCGGCCGGTAGAAAGGAGTTGATTCGGGGACTAAAAAGCACGCACCGACAGACGCCAGGATTCTTTCACAACAATAATAATACTAAAAGCCCAAACACTTGGTCCGATGAAATAGTGGAGATGCGCAGTGATGGGGTCAAGACAGGGCTAACCGTCCTCTGAGAAGCACCTTTCTTGCGTGAGCATTCCTTCCGCAAAAGCCAGTTTCTAGAATCTATCTCGCGCTCAGTCAACTGCCTGTACACATGCAAATGAAACGCGAGTCCCATTGGTCCGATGAAATAGTGGAGATGCGCAGTGATGGGGTCAAGACAGGGCTAACCGTCCTCTGAGAAGCACCTTTCTTGCGTGAGCATTCCTTCCGCAAAAGCCAGTTTCTAGAATCGATCTCGCGCTCAGTCGACTGCCTGTACACATGCAAATGAAACGCGAGTCCCATTGGTCCGATGAAATAGTGGAGATGCGCAGTGATGGGGTCAAGACAGGGCTAACCGTCCTCTGAGAAGCACCTTTCTTGCGTGAGCATTCCTTCCGTAAAAGCCAGTTTCTAGAATCGATCTCGCGCTCAGTCGACTGCCTGTACACATGCAAATGAAACGCGAGTCCCATGCTCTCGAGGAAGAGCAACACCGGGGGAAGTTTGTTCCTCCGCCGAAGCCTCGGGGGGACGACGCAAATAACTTGGCCAGGTTCGTGTGCCCTGGGGCCGCCGAGCGACGCGCCGTCAATCACGGATGCAGGTGTTCATTTGGCATGCGGCGGCGTCTCGGGCACTGGGGTCTCCCTGGCCGCCCGGGCAGCTCGGTCCATTTGGAGCGCGTACGTCACGACGCGCAGGTGCCGGCACCCAGCGCGCCAAACGCCGCTCGCTAACGAGGGCCGCCGGCTCGCTTTCGCGCAAGCAGGCACGCAGGGCCAGGTGGGCGCCGAGAGATGCACCGATACCGGCGCCGAGCTCGGACACCGGCCGGAGATATGCCCCGTCATTAGGTGCCACTCGGCGAGGTCCAGCGGCGGCCGCCGGAGACAGCGCCGACGGATCGTCACAGAGCGCCGACTTCCGGAACTCCCAGAGCCCCGAACGCAAGCTTACCGCTCGCAGGTCGCGGCTATCTTCGTTCAACATCGCTCAGATCACGGGTCGTTCCAGACCAAGTTCATTGACTGTTCGAAGCAGTTATCCAACATTGCGCAGATCATGGCTCGTTAAAAACCAAGTTTTTGAAGCTATCTTCAATCACTAATGGTGGGTTGGATCAGTGAGTAATAGTGGCAATAGGCCTCACGGAGCGCCGGTGCAGCAGCTGAGGTTGGCCGGCCAAGGGCGTCGGAGAACGGAAAAACCCTCCGACTGCTCCGGGGCGCCCAGGAAGTTTTTCCAATCCGACGAGCACTGGTCCTGATCGCTGGAAGAGTTCGTTAACGCACCGCCTGTGGTGCCCACTAGAGCACTATTTTGCTCCTTCGGAGCAGAGTAGCGCAATCTAGAACGCCATCTCTTGGAGACTACCGGCGAACGCCCGGAGGTTCCAACTCTGGTCACAAATGCGTGGGGTACGTGAGAAATCATTTTTTCTTCGATATTTCAAGTATATACGGAACGACAAGAGTTTTTGACATAATAAAGGTACATTTTACAATAATTTGCGCTAAGTTGTGTGCCACGTAAGAACGTAATTTTTTTTTCTTCACAATTGTTTGATTGGCATTATGCAGCGCACGACGCGGCGCAGTGGTGGACAATCGCTCGGAAGCAGCTAGAGTAGCCACACTGGTTCATCGGCCGCTCCGACCTCTCCAGCTCCAGCTGCTCCGGCTCGGTCGCCGAATATTGTAAATATTATTTTATTCGAGTAAACTACGTGTGTGCGAAGGTATCAAAGTCTCCAGCCCGGCTTGGTGATGTACTACAATTGAGAAAAAATATTTGAAAGAGTATAGAGTTTATTTCCTTTCTGTTTGTTGGCTAGTCATTCGCATTTCAACAAACGTTTTACTAGTACGTAGATTTGCGGCCCGGTTGCTGCTCGGGAGGTAATTCCGCAGCTGGAGTTTCCTTACGCTTGTGGAAGTTATTAGGCGAGCGCACTTGAGTGCTCAGAGAACTGGCGGCGTCAACGCCAAGGGGCTACGAACGTTTGAGCAGCGCTTGATGATATTGGAGGAACGAAGCCGTCGCGGCGGATCTGGTTGAGACAAATTCTCCCACGCTTGCAATAGTCCATCTCCTTTGCGTAAAAAGATCGCGTGCTTCAGATGCTATTGCCTCAGAAATTGCCCTCTGGAAATTTTCACATGCATCCAATATTATGAAAAGTTTGATAAAGTGTTTAGTAATTTACCAACTTCACGATAGACTAATTTCTTCAAGTGTGAACTCGGCGTTTATATTTTTAACAGCCGTGTTTTAATGTTGCGTCAATCTTCATGTGTAGAGCGGGCGCCTCCTAGAACCGTGAGTACCATCTGACTCACGCCGAGCTGCTCTGTCGGCCATGTTGTCGGCAAAACACGCGGATTGAAGGATTGCGTTACTCTGCTACGAAGGAGCTATATAATGCTCTAGGATCACGTGGAGCCAAAACTCGAGCCACAAAACCCAGGCTATGGTGGGCTAGAAGGGGGAGGAGTAACGATCGGGCTTCTGAAAGTGACTCAGTGATTCAGTATGCAGAACTGCGGTGGGTTATTGCGGGCCAGTGGGCCATCGATAAGTAGAGTGCCTTCATACACACGCGCGCTTTTGCTTGAGTGGTGACATCTCAGCCATTTTTCCGCCCAATCGTTTTTTTTTTTTTTTTTTTTTTTTTTTGCAATTTGGAGGGCGCGCTATCCGGCGTCACTCAGCTCGAGCGAGTAGCTTTGGCTAATGCATAGACGCCATTTCACCGCATAAGCCACGCGCTGGCACATTCAGGGCAACAATGGAAGTCTTTACCCTGAGACAGACAGACATGTAGGCACCCTATCAATAATAAGTTATCGATAAGTGGATAGCAGCGCCACCCTGAAATATAGAGAGGAGGTGAAGGACGAAGTACGTCGAGGGGCTTCACAGGCCCCCCATGTATATCTTCACTGCAGCCTGTCTTTATTGCGTCGAGTTCAATGTGCCGTGCCCGGTTTCGTTATGGCTAACGAGGAAAGATTCATTATGCGGCACTTCACGATTGTGACCAACGGCGGAGACAAATTCTTCTTTAGTGTTCACAGTGCGGCGGAGTGCCGTTGTGGCGTTGCTTCCGGCATATCGATACTAACGCTGCGTGCTGAACAGCCTCGCCATTTTCTCCGCTGAACGAAACGATCGATTACCACACCTCTAGCCTCCATACCAAGGGGGTTCAATCCCCGGCACGTTTTTATCTGGATGAGCATCAGCGTGCTGGTATGTATCGCTATTGCGGGTTGCACGTTAATGGCCCCAGGCGACTTGCAGGCGACCAGTTGTTTTGCACTAACTAAATTTCTAATATGCGGTGGAGGCCCCACACGGCCATTAGGGCTGACCCACTTTTCTTGAGGGGCTCAGTTTGGGAACTCGGGCGGCATTCCCCGGATGAGCGCGGGCCGCTGCGGGCGAAACAGTGGCGCTGCGGTCGCCGTGAGATTAAAGGGATGCTGAAGCAAACATTCCAGTTCCCATAATAAGTGGCGCACGATCTTTCCACCAGCCAGCAGCGGCCGGTGTGCGCGAGCACATGCAACGTAATTGACGTCATAGTCCTCCATTCACGCTTAAAGGGGCGATGCAACAATTTTTGTACTTTGCGCAAATACCGTTAAGAACGGTTTCCTGACGTTAATGACCTATAAAACACGCGTTCGTTTTTCGCCCCACGCAATAGAAGTCTCCGAAAAAAAATTAAAGAAGAACGAGCAGATTTCACCCTCTCAACTCGCAGCCAGAACAAGCGGCCACGTGATCTGGAGCCGATTATATGCCGCCAATGTTGATCATAGCCACGCGCTGGGGTTGGCAAGGCACAGGACACGCGCTGAGTTGCAGGACATTGTTATGGCTCGGCTATTGTCGTCGTTGTAGCAATTGGACACGGGCGACTACCCGAATGCTTCTCAAGCTAGTAATTATCACGAGCCTAAATCGAGTGCCCACGTAATGCTCGGGTCCAATCTAAGAACCGCATTCAAATATCGTCATATGGGTGTACTGTGATCCCCACGTTACGTCATCACATTTTGCAAAGGAGAGATTGAGTGAAAATTATCGCTTTTGTCCTTGCAGTTACACCGCAACAAAGACGTTTCTTGGTCAGTGGCGTTGCGTGCGAATATCCTTGAGTACCACTTGTGCCAGTAAGCTCGTTTAAAGTGAAAAACATTCCAATTGAATATCGTTGCACCGCCCCTTTAAGATGATAGTGAAATGTGCTGGCCCCAGGGAAAAGGAGAATAAAAACAGGCGTTATATAATATACACATGCATTTTGCAGCGAGCAGCGAAAAACTACACTTACATTCCGTCTGTAGCTGCAAAAAAAAGAAAGACTTTTACAAATCTCTTTAAAGCGACATTAGAGCCCAGCTCTTGAGGTAATTTGATTTTGCGATATACCGTGCTAAAAAAATTTCAGAAAGAAATATATATATATATGCAAAAGCAGTATGTAAGGAGAGTAATCTGTATTTGTACAACACACACACACACATATATATATATATATATATATATATATATATTATATATATAGTGTGTGTGTGTTGTGTGTACAAATACAGATTACTCTCCTTACATACTGCTTCTGCACCCTCCTCCTCTTCCGTATCCTCTCCTGCTCCTCCTCCGTACCCTCCCCTTCCCCAACGTACCCACACCTCCGCTACCTCGGTCCCCTCCCCTTCTCCTACAGTTTCTCCGCTAAATGTCGCTCGAAAATTTACGCCACGTGACCTCAACACCAATCCAGTTTCCTCGCTAAATTTAGCGGGGAATTGAATTGGTGTTGAAGTCACGTGACGTCATTTTTCCCGCTAAATCTAGCGGAGAAACTTAATTTGTTCGTAGGTGACGTGACACAAAGTCATGTGACGTCATTTTCCCCGCTAAATATAGCGGGGAAACTAAATTGGTGTTGAGGTGCGGACTATACACAGTTTGTTTTTTTCTAAAGAATGACATTTGACGCTGTGCATATATACACCACCTGTTTTTCCTAAATTTTGATATTTTATGCCGTTCGCACTATACCGAAAGTCGTTGGTTTGAGGCTTTTGTTTTTCTGTTTCAACGGAGCAATGAAAATAGGTCATACTGGCACAGTCCCCGCCCTCAACAGAAATTGGCGCCTGAAGACTACGCGCTGTGTGTAAACTATCCAAAGAAAACTTCTTTTTTTCAGTTGAAATCGGTTTTTGCGGACGATACACCGGCTCAGGACTATAGTCCGAAAACTACGGTAGTACCGTCAAAGGCCTGTGACGAACAAATCACGAGCCTACAGTGGAACTTGGTAACAATTAACTTACTATGTAGGCAGGAAACGTGCGTGTTCAAGGAGCGCGCGCGCACTTTCTCCCTGTGACTCCATTGCCACAGAAAGTTGTAATATACCAACGCTCCCTTTAAATGCGCCCTCTCGGCGTAGCCGTAGCCCAGTGAAGCCTCCTGCTAATGTTGGATGCGCACTCGAGCCCCGCGTCCATGCTAACGAGTGGGCGGGCACAGAGCTGCCCGAAATAGCGCCGAATACATTTAAGGCCCCGAAGCCAAAGGGCGGTGGCCGGGACGTGCCCAGTGCAGCGTCGACGACGGCACGGCCTCGGAGCGCGGCCGGAGGCCCAACATGGCGCCGCCCGTCATCGATTTCTTCGGCCATAGCGGCTCCCTGTGGGCGTCCTCCCCTCCCCACGCGAGGGTCCGCGGGTTCGGCCGGGAGGGCGTCTCGACGCGACCCACTCCTGACGCGGATCGACGCTCGACCGCACCGCATTATCGAGGCCCGTGAAAGCTTCCTGCGGGCCTGAGTCCGCAGGCCTTGAGTGGCGACGGAAGCTGGCGATTTCGAAGCCTGCTCGGCCTGCTCTTAAAGGGGCCCTGCAATGACTTTTTTACTCGTTTTTAATCTGCACCGAACCTGAGGGCACTGAACGTAGTAACTTAATGAAACTTTTCTTTTTTCAAATTACGCTTTATTTTAAAAGTTATAGGCAAATTAGAATTGCAAAAACAAGCAAAAAATAACCTCCTTCATGACGTCGTAGGTCCTGGCTTGAGTGGCCGTGAACTAGAGGAAGGGTAGTGGGCTCATCGAGCGTTCACGGCTGCCGCACTCCGTGTCGACGGCTCGAGAGGGCGCCACTACAGCATGTTTTGGATAGGCTTTATGAAGCGGGCGGCCAGGGCGGCTCGAATTGCATTTGCTGCGCGATCAAAGACTAATTCGGCATAACACTTCATTGGCCACAAACGGCAGCAAACACGGGGTAAAGATCAGTTCAGAACGGGAGCCACTTCGCGCTGCCATACCGCCAAATGGTCAAATCGCCAACCAAGCCCGCGCCGAAGGCCTTCGGAACGCTCGGAAGCGGTCGGATGCTCGAGCCGGTATACGATCGCAGCGCCGCCGCGTACACCCGGGTTTTTTCTACGCTCGCCGTTCTTCAGGGCCTCATCCCACTAGCCCTTTCAAGTATGCGCCGTTTTTTCCGCCGATTGGTGGCAGGTACGTCGACGGATCATTTCTTGTTTCCGTACTTTACAAACTGCATTTGTTTCTTTTCTGATCTAAAATACTAAACAAAAACTAGTTTCATACATAATTGAAACGGTTCGCGACACTTATATTTTGTATCTCGACTAAAAAAAAGCTTTTAGCGGCTCTGACCAGTAGTAAGCCCAGGACCAAAGACGTCACATTTCGCGCGCTTTCGGCAACGTGGGTCGACCTCGTAGGCGGAGGAGGTTTTCGCGTCGTCCGGTTAAAATATGATGCACTGATATTTAGTTACTCTCTCCATGCCCGCTGGCTTTCCCGAACCACAAGAGACGTGGAAACCGCAAAAAAGGCAGACGCTTAAATATGATTGCAGGGCCCCTTTAAGTGAGTGCGAGGAGCTTCGCCGTGCCCACCGAGGCGGAAATATTAAGGGATATCACTTTAAGTGTCCTAAGTGATCCCAAGTGATATCGGTAGTGGTCGAAGAGATATCACTTGGAATCACTTAGGACACTTAAAGTGATATCACTTAATATTTTCGCCTGGGGTGCACGGTAGCCTGCGGTAAGGCCATCGCAGCGCTCGTGACCAATCTGGCCTGATGACGTCATAATGTCTCGATTATTTGAGCTGGCTCAACCCGTGCCTGCCGGACTCGGGATTCAACAAACTGCTCTACGCGACACCGAATCAAAGAAGGCCTTCCTTTGTTCAGATGGCCAAGGGTCCCTCGCCCCGCAACGAGTAACGCTCGTTAATCGCATATACGTCGAATGAGGAAGATTCTTTGCTTAAATAATACTCAAGTGAACATCTTAGAGTGGTACACATATTTATTTACCTCATTTCCTTTAATATCGAGGACGAAAAAGCTCTCTTACCTCTTAACAGCCGTTAGCGCCATGCCTCACCGGCCACCAAGCACATGTAACCGGTGCCGAAGATTGCCTGAATCTACAAAGAGCGGATTTCGTTTTGTCGGCGGGCGGAAGTCGGTGTTTGTCGCATTGCTGGTGTATGAAACGCTTCACAAATGAGTTGAGTTTGTTGTGTTGCTAATTTTGCGTGAAACAGGAAGCGTGACTACTCGTAACTCTTTAAGGCTGAACTTTATAGAGCGAATTACGCGACGAATAACTGACGAACTTTTTCCCGACTCCACGCTCGCTTTGTGCGTGACCTAGCAGCCACTGTGCTCACGCTACGCGCGGAAGAAAAGCCGCCGGGCAAAATTCGTCAATTTCTCGCAGCACATTTCGCCCCATGAAGCCTTTACTGGAAGTTCAGTTTATTTTGTCCATACACGCGTGCAGGCGACGAAAACGTCGGCAAAACGTCGACGTGTTTTGGCTTTACCAGGCTCAGCCCCGTTGACTCGGCAGAGACAGACAATAAGTAAATTCAAAGACAATCGAGCAATGAAAAAAAAAAATACGTGCAATCCCAAAACGAAAAAAATGTAGAAAATACTCGCAACGTCGAATGAATATCCATCCAGTCGTAATCTCCATGTTACATAAAGTAGAGTTGCAGCAGTGGTGTTGTTTCTTATTAATTTACTAAAGAGGGAAGACTAATTATTTTGTCTCAACATTGCTTCCGTAGTTTGTCCTACAGTAACGCCGAACGTTTCTGTAACGAGCGATATGCAATTTTTCTGCCTGCTATGTATCTTGGAATTCAGGTTTAGTCATAGAGATGGATGACAGGAGTGAAATGGAGCATTTCCAAAGGAGCTTTTGGACGTACGGGTGTCACGTGACAAATTGAGGATACTCCTCACTGTTTTTGTTTTAAGAACATTAAGTTTGTTCATGTTAGTGGCTGTTGTGGTTACCCAAACGAGGTGAGAATGATTTCCATGGGAAGCTAGTACTCGTGGAGAGTTGGGTAGTATCAGGTTCACCAGAAGGTCCACATCAGATCTGCGGAATGAGTATCCCCCTTCCATTCTAGAGAATGGGATTTTTCGATAATTCCATTCCTTCGAACTCCTATAGGAATGGAAACACTGGGCCCATTCCCACTCCTGAATGGCTGAACCGTTTCATTTTATTCCTCTAATTCTCAACCGTGAAAGGCGCCTGACAGCTACATTAAAAGGGCCATGAAACGATATCGGGTTGGAATGTTCCTGACTTTGCAGAGGAGAACTGGTCCTATTGTGGCCCAAGTATACTCGCACAAACCGCCAGTGATTCAGAAGCTTATTTGTCGCGGCAAAATTGCGAGGACAAAGGGGGACTATATCTTTCAGTCTTCCCTTCGCAAAGCTTGAGGACGTAATTGTGGGATTGAAACCACCCTCCTTACGACAGTCGAGCGCGGTTCATGGATTGGACACGAGAACTGCGTGAGCACTCGACTGCTCGTAACAATCAATGCCTCGGCGGACACTCGGGTAGTTTCTCGTGTCTAACCACAGCTGCGATGAGCATAGCCGAACTCTAACAATGCCTGGAGATCATCGTGGGTTTTCTACTTTGCCAACCCTAGCGCCCGTGTACTATGATTAATGTTGGCGGCATAGGATAGGCACCAGGCCACGTGGCCACTTGTTCTGGCTCTTAATTGAGGGGATGAACGATGCTCATATTTCTCGAATTTTTCGGCGACTGCCATTGCCTAGAAAGAAAATCTAAGGCAAAGTTAATTCAGTTATTAAAGCTAGGGAGGGATTCTAGTAGTATTTAGCGAAAGATAAAAAAAAATCGTTTCATGGCTCCTTTAAGTTGCCAGCAAATACCGTCAGCATAAAGCACACGTTATCAAACGCATATACGACTGCAAAACACCTTTCGAAAAGCATTGATTCTACTAAGCCGAGCGGTGGTCACACATAGCGCTGGTGGCAAATTGTATATGGTGGCACTGCAGATGTCGACCGCGCGACCAAGCGTCGTAAAAGATGGCAAAACTTCAGACCGCCCATTTTGTGCAAAAAGGGCCGTATATATCCTCCGATCTTAGGGAATACATGGCAAGTGCAGGCATCCAAAAACGCGGGCGCTATTGGCCTTGTCCCTGTTTGTTGGCCTACGACTGGTGCTGGGTTTTCGCACGTGGTCACAACAGCGATATTGCCTCGTCTCGCGGCGCCAGGAAAGAGACCTTGTCCGGCTACAACACTACAGGTTTGATTGCTTTACGTTCATCCTCGAAGGAACATGAGCCGGTCAGATAACCAATGCCGTCAGTCACCCAAAGTACAATGATGCTGCTTCAAAAGCCACTTCGGCCAGATCGACACAGCTCGCGCAAGAACAGAGCTCATTCCACTCCCATTTCGTTTCAGACAAAATGCACCTAATTACATTCCTATTACATTCTTCCCAGCCCTTCCGATCTTCCATTTCCATTCCATTCCGGGGTTGTGGAAGGGCGGAATGATTCGGGAATCATTCCGACTGCGGAGTGGCAACTCCGTAACACTGGTCGAAATGACGCTTGTTGAGAACACCAACAGAAATCTTTGCAAATTACATTATCATCAGTGTGGCAATCCTATGCCAAGTTTTCTTGAAAAGTGACGCCTAACGTTCTAGTATACTGGAAATGCCTGAATCATTGAGGGCCCTAGCGCAGGTTCATGATTGAATATAATACACTATACTATACGTCTGTGATGGCGCAGGCGAGCTGGTGTAGATTTACCATTTTCTTGAACCCATTCGAGAAAATAATTGACTTACTGTGTTTCAAGGAATTGATAGACTTACTGCTGGGTTTTAAATCTACTGCCTTAGTTTTAGAGGTGTTATTTCGCAGCGAATTTGCATTGTCCCATTTGCAAAGTGATTCCAAATTGCGATTCAAGACTTGAGCAAGCGTGTCACTGTCACGGGCAGAAAAAATAAACTGGCGTCATCGGCGTGATTTACTAAGGTTGCTTCGGTATTAATTTTTACAGTGTCGGTGATGTAAATAAAAAAATCAATGAACCTAACATGTTTTCCCTAGGAACACCAGCAGTGGATGGTTACAAGCTGGAACACGGATTACTGCTCATGACAGAGCGTTCGTGAAATAGTAATTTGGAAGCTATCAGGCTCTCGGTAATAAAATAAAGATGGTGTTCTTTGCGAAGAGGAAAGAGTAAAGTATCTTCGTAATCTTTGAATTAGGTTAGGAATAACCGTGTTAAGTTGCTTTATTTATTGGGAGAAACGAGCGCGACGTGAAGTGTGCCTCAGGTCGACTCACGTGTAAAATCGCACCACGATTTAGAAGAGCCGAATAAACAAGGTGAGGGGCGGAGGAAACATAATCTGCAATCGTGTGTTGCTTTGCTGCAACATTGAAATCTGCAACTTTGAACTTGACAAGTAACAAGAAGGGGTGACTGTCAAGGTGATTAACGCGTTCCGTCCAAAACGTAGTAACAGTAAGGTACTGTTGATCTCACAGAGCAAAAAATTAACGGTGTCAAATTACCTTCAAGTAAGACAATGCCGGTACATTGAGCTCCATTTTTCCTGTTGATTTAAATGTCTTAGAGTGGGTTAAAAGGTTTCTCATTAGGCAGATTGATCGACAATTTGCCACTAGTGCGTTTAGGCTACGTTACGAATGTAGTCATCTGGGATTGCATTTTCAAAAGTCTACAAAGGCCAAATTTACCCCTCACCATGCAGTAAGTTGGAAAATATAATAAACGACATAAAGACTTCATTTTAGGTGACTTGGTGGGCTACATATGTTGTACTGGTTACAATGTTTCAGCTTTTAGGAGGAAACGGGAAAATGTCATAATTAGATATTTTGTTCATTCATACAGCTCTTAATTCATTTTATACAATCATGAACAACTAATACCCCTATAAAGATGCACAGCAATTACATTAAAGTCTAGTCTACAAAAAACTAAATGGAACAAGGTCTGAGCAAAAAACGTCCATATGCGCCGCACCGGGCCTTTTCTACAATTTTTTTATGCGGGTCATGGGGATGATTTATCAACCAGAAAGGGGGAGAAGCTCGCATAAAGCGTCTCAGAACATGAACATAAATGGCGGATGAGTGATCAGGGCAGTCAAGGAATCCATGGAGGCGTTTATACAAACACATTCAATCTCGCTTAGGTCTTGAACACAAAGTATACGACAACGTCTGTTGACGAGAAGCATGGTCAGACATCCTTACTAGTGGCCAATTCATCGATAATGAAATTTTAATATTCAAGGTTCGCATTTGCGTTTAACACTTTGATCGACACTAAACTGGTTATAACAAACAAAACATACAAAACCTGAGCTGCTTTTTATATATATTCAGATACCACAAGCCATCCCATACACAGCACCACGAGCTTTCACCACCGCTACATTAGTCGTAGCACCAGAGCTTGCAGACGCGGCAGTAAATTTCACACCTTCTTCGCGCTGGATTTCGGTTCTTCGCGAAACAAGCATGTTCTCTTTTCGAAATGCTCGTGAACACTTTTCTCAATGTCTTGCGGCGACAAAATTGGTATAGTGTTCACCGTCTGTGACTGTGAAGGCTTCGCATGTCTGATGCTCTGTTTAAGGGCAGGTGCAAATCCTGAGTGAAATTGAATAATTAGTAATGTTTCTTTTAAACACCCATTACCCTCCGTAGCGTTATTTGGTACGTTCAGACGCACAGACGATACTGTAAGGATTTTGAACACACGCGCTCTCCTCGATTCAGTTATTGCCGTGTGGCTGACCGGTGTTCCTTGTCGACAAGTGGCCGCCCTTGCCCAGCGTGTTTAACGGGTGCGCACCTCTGGCAAGAACGCGTCAAGTAATGGAAATAATATAGGCTTCTATGCATGCGTATATTATAAAATCAACTATCTTTTTTTTTTTTTGTGGAGGGGGAGGTTTCATTCTCGTAAGCGCCCATCGCCCTTCAATCCCCAGGAACGGCGCAGGGTTGCATGACACTGGTAGGAGCCACCCATAGAATACGTCCTGCGTTACTGTAAAAGGGTGGATTGATGGTTGTTTAAGGACATAATTAAAAACCGCGCAAAAGGACACGACAAAAGTAAAAGGAGTACACAGGCTCCGTCCCGTGTGCTCCTTTTACTTTTGTCCTGTCCTTTTGCGCTGTTTTAAAAAATGTCGTCTTCCGCTTCAAACGGACACCTCATCGCGTTTGGCCAAGGTATATCGCCAGTGCACTAGAAATAACGTTGGTTGGAGGTTCAGGGGGGACGATCGGCCTGTAGCTAAACTGAAATTGATGCAGACTCGGTCAAAATTGTTTAGTATGAAACACGACCTCATACGTGTATGGGACTTACATTCATTGCACTGTGCAGTTTGTGTACTTCTGTGTACCACACAACCCAATTGTAGCCGTTAGCTCCCCAGAAATTCATTTTAACTAACACCGATAGGGACAACCTTCCCAGATAGCGTCATCGGATGGATGGATCGATGTTAATGGCTATACCCTTTGTAACGGGCGGTAGCTTGCGCCACCTAGCCTAGGTCTAAAAAGACAAAAACGTCATTCCTAACTAACTATCACCAGGCAGTGTGGGATATCACCCTAACTATCACCAGGTAGTGTGGGATATCACCAGGATTACCTTGGGGGATCGGATCTACCGCGTTCTAGATAAAGGTTGTCTACGATTTCCGGTATCTCCCAGAGTTCTCCCGGTAAAGATGACCCCCAATTCGAGAATCTCCTGCATCTCTCCACGATGCACTTGGAACACTAATCGCCGGTCTTTCTCGATGAGTCAAGCGGGGGCCACGTGTATCATGCATGCTCCAAGGGAGTTTCGTTGACTGAGGGAGTGAACGCCGCTTTGCCACACAGACTGCACGTTCGCTGGAGCAAGAAAAAGACCGACGACCCTAGTTCCGAGTGTGGGCAACGTGGAATATAGACGCTCGATCTTGCGAGGGCGCAGAGTACCGGGCGATTTGTGCGGTCTCTCCCGCAAAGGTGGGAGAAACGGGGCATCGGAAGGAAAACAAATCCGCTCACCGGTCGGCTCCGGTGGTCAACTCCGGCGCCGAATGCCACGGGCCATCGGTCGCCCCAGGACGTTGAGCTCTTGGGGCGCCAGGCCAGGCGACAGGAGTCCATGGGTCCCGCGCTATGGCTCCACAATCCTCTCCCGCCTGGTGGTGTCGATTACGTGATTCGCGACGAAAAATCCGGGGGTCTTGACGTCCGTCTACGTTGCTTCGTCTCGAAGCGAAGAGCGGACGCTTCCCTGGCGTCGTTCCGGGCGGTGCATCCCGTTCAGCACGATGCGGCACACGGGAGCGGGGCCCCAAGGAGCCTCGTCCTTTTGGAATGCACTTGATAGAACTTGGTTTCTGGACTCACGACGCCGTCGACACCCCACAACACTCCTGGAGAACGGCGGGGCACGAGGCTTTCGAGGCCGTCCGCGAGTCGGGAATCCCGCGATGGGATACTGTGGGCACGCAGGTGTGCTTGAGGTGCGCCGGACTCAAGTCTGGGAGACCGTCAGGGGGCAGTTTAGGCGGCGCAGTCCACTACTCACGCTGTGTATGCGGTCGCCGCGGAGGTCGGTGCGGAACGGATTCGGCCTGGGATCGGAGGGGAGCTGCGACCTGTCTGGGCTGCTTCCGTGCTGCGAGGGGCGCGGAGGCCCCGGGCGACGGTCGTCGAGGGGGGCGGGCCTCCGGGGACCTCCTGCTTGGCTCCTCGCCCACACGCCATCCGGGGTTCTGCGGGACCTGCGAAGGCCAGGCAAGACTCGGCGGCTGTGGATCGTTCGAGCCAGTTGTGTGGATCACTTCAGCTTTTGTACTCATTCTGCTAGTAAATGATTAACCTCGGCGCTCGTAAACTGGACTTGGACTCTTGGAGGGCCGAACCGAACTGGACTATGGCAGGCCATCCCCCTGCCTCCTCGAAAGAACGAGGATGAAGACGGTCTTGCCTAAATTTATGATATAAAATAAAATATGGGCACTTTAACGAGCCTGATATGAATGCGCGCCAGCAATTTGTATTCCGTGCCTGCATCTTGAGCGGTGGCACGTAGGTTCTTTCAAGTCGGCTTCTCGTGGCGTGAAATGGCGGCATAATTGAATGGAGTATCGGGGTTGGATTCGGACTGTTTACCGTCAACAAAGCGGCATGCGCACACTCTGTACGATGGGTCAGGCACAAAGCCGTCGCGACTAACGCTCGCAATCGACTGACGTTGTAGATCACGTGTGGAACGGGGGTAGCAGAAAAACATCGCAGTCTTTTGTGCTCATTGCATGCACCATTGTTCGCGACGATACTTTCGCCCGATAAACCTGCTTCTTGGAGGACAACGCAGGGATAAGCCCGGCGACCGTAGGTTTTTGGACATGTTCGCACGGTAGAAACGTTACTGGAAACTAACTCGTACTTGGCGTTGTATGCTTTGATTAAACGTAACTCGTCCCATCATACTGCTTCTAGGAATTCGCTCCTGCCATTTGCGGCAGCATACTTCGTCTCAGCGGGCAAAGCAAAATGCACTGGGCCGAGGGTGCGTCAGTTGCAAGCTGCGGATTGGGGCTACACAAAAGAAGGTCTATAGTCATCATTCACATGAAGAGCTTCAGGTTGGCGCATTTTCAGCGTTCGCCGTGGCGCGTGCTTCGCTTCCAGGACAACGAAAACGTGCGTGCTGGGCTGCAGAAAACTGTGTTGCGGGTTTTCATATAAGCTGCCAGTGTTTACGAGTAGAACAGTTCATTATGCCAGAAGTACTACTCTCTAAGCAGGAACGCGTCACTTTGACTAGTCATGGCGGTGATCGCAGCTGGACAACTTGCAAGGACGGACGCGTAACTTTTTCTGCCGGTAACTATCTCTCTCTATCGGTGGAGCGATAGAGAGAGCTACACTTTCGCACCAGCAGCGTCCACGGTTCGATGTACGCTCTTCGGACAAGCCAGCGGCAACACTGCCCCGCGATACACTCGGAAGGCCAATCATCGTAATCCCTTTAATCGTCAGTTTCACCCGGGAGCATGACACCTGTCGTCCTTCTCATTGGTTTCACAAAAAAAAAAAAAAGAAATTGCGGTGGCTTAGCTTGGCTATGCCAGGATATACGTAGCGTGAGCTTATGCGCACAAAATGAGAGGCGCTATCAGGCGGCTCCGGTGCAGCGTCAGACTTGGCTACTGCGCAACGGAGGCGCACAGCTGGGCACGCGGCGGCGCCAGTGCGTCTGCCGCGGCTATGACGTCACTCCTCTGGAATGCGCAGACCGGCGAGGCGGGCGCGGCGGCGGCGGAGCGCGCGGCGACGGTGGCTCCGGTGCGCCAGCTGTGCGCCATGTGACGTCACTGCTCCTCGCGCATGCGCAGCACGGAGCACGGCTCATTATGCGAGCCACGCGAAACTGCTCAACCTCGGCCAGTGTAGCTCACGGTACAAAAGCTAGACTACTGATTCGTGCCCCGGGTGCACCGCGGGACAGCGTGCTCTCGGGCTGTTCTGAGAGTATGCATGAGAGGTGTCGGTCTGTGGACGCCCTGTAAAGTTGACGCCGCGACCGGGAGAACGTCCGCTCCGACGCCGGTGACGCCGGGCGGGCGTCTTGTGTCGCAGCGACGCTTTGGAACCGCGCGCTCGCCGTCATCCCGTCGGGGATGCGCTCTGTCGGGTTCCGAGGCTCGCCGCGGATCGGGGTTACCCCCTTTCCAGAGTCCGAAGTAAATTAGCCGAAATAGAAACGGGCTACGGATAAATTGAAGATAAAAAAGCAACTAGATGCACGCTAACGAATGTACCTGTACTTGGTTTCACCTTATATCCAGAGGCAGCCGACAATACGGGGGGTCCAGTCAAGCCGCGTCAGAAGTGCAAATCACTAGACCTCTTCTGTTTAGGATTGGTTCGGAAGAACACGGACAGAAACATGACGAACACCATGATGGTCCGCTTTTGGCGCTCTTTGATTGGTCCTCTCGTAGCGTCGGCTGCGTCTGAACTGAAAATTATACCTCTACGAAGTATAGTTACAGTCACGTAATGTAACTTAGTTACGTTCCAGTTATGATTCCTATCTTACGGTGTCGTGGTGTGCTGGACTGCTGACCAACGGTGCATTTTCCAAAGCAGATAAGACATCGATCCATTTTCTTTTTTGGTTCGTCACCTTGCTGGCGGTCATGTTTGGGGTAATGGAAACAAACAGCGTTTTTTTATATTAAATTATTTTAGATGCGCACATTTTTCGGCGCAATCTTGACAAGTGCCTGTAATAGACTCTACTTCAATCACGAAATTAAGGTGCAGAGAGGGTTCTCAAAAATTCAATACAACTTGCAAACTGCTTTTTGTTTTCTAAAATCGTATCTAATTTTAGTAATTAAGATACAATTTTCTAGTCATCCTTAAGCTTCGTGCCTTTGTTTTTCAAAAGACACGTTTTCGGATAAAATATCCCGTTAAATACGCAATTCCAAAGTTGATATCGAGACGTTACAAAGACATCTATACGCGTACATGTTTCAGAGGTCAGTGCTGTGAAACGTTCTTCTCTATACACGTGCAAAAAACGGAACTCCGGTCGGTAAAAAGTGGGACATCATCATCATCGTCGTCGCCATCATCATCGTTATCATAATCATTTATTTGCTTCGAAGATCCAAAAAAGTATTACACGGGGGTGAGCATACTTATATACAAAATAACAATCAGTATACAACTTGAACAAACGCTAAAACACTGAAGTCTGTATAGGGAGGATTAGAGAGGAAGAAGGTAGTCACAGTATGGTGCCTGGAACGCATCTCCGACTGGTGTGTTTACCGCGTCCAAAAAAATGGTCCCTCGATTTCCGCCTGACCACGTCATGAAAGTGCCATGCTGTCGCTGGTCGCGATACTGCAGCGGCGTTCCAGCAGCGGCGGTGGATGTGGCCATGCAGGCTGTGATGTGGCAGACTCCTGTTCTGCTGCAGATCGCTGTCCAGTGCGACAGTCCACGGAAGCTTCGGCAGCCAGAACTCGCGTTCACTCCGGCTTTTACGCTAGCATTTCAGCGACCAACCGCCAGGATTCGTGACGTCCGACAGCATGACGCTCCGACTTTTATGACGTCATTTGTTGTCCCTTCGGGACCACTTTTGATGTACGGGTGGGGGATGGACGCTAAACCTACCAGTCGGAGACGCGCTCCAGGCACCATAATGACAGCTTCAAATATGTTACTGTTATTTATATAAAAAAAAAACAATCTGGTCAGGTAGTGTGCTCCAGTATTTTATGGCCATTGGTGATGTAGAGATTTGATCAGAGACTGTGGACGATGAAATTTCACGTAATCTTCAAGAAAGGTCTATACGAGGGAAAATTCGGTGAGCAAGTGATAGTAAATATTCTTTAAGATGCTTGTTGCGATAAAAGATTCGATGAAGAAGATAGATGAAAAAACTGTTAAAGTTCAGGCGAGCTGGTGGATGTTTACAATGTTCGTTGTTCGTTGAGGGGGCATTTCTTTGTCCTGTTCCGTTTGTTCCTTTGTGTGTCCTGGGGTATCGTGTCCTAACAAAGGGCAAGTTGTGTGGTTGGTGACCTTGTGGCTGTGTGTATATAAGGAGGTGTGACTGAATAAATATTTTAGCTGCGTTTGAGACGTCTCTTCTTCCCTTTTCTGTCTCTTCTACGTTTAGGTTTCTATTTCATACCCCAGTTTCGGGTTAAGTTGCAACATTGCAAGAACAGAGAGGCGGGACACACTCAGGTGGAGAGAAAGTGTGTCCAGGTTAGATGATCGGCGTAATCCTATTATGCTAGTATTTACGAAGAGTAGTCAGAATAAATGAAACGAAGTGATCGATTTTGAATGGATTCTGTTACTTAAGTATAATTGTCATGGAGATCATATTGGGGAAGCGTATTCAAATTTTGATCTTACAAATTTAGCGAAGGCTAGTTGTTTTCCTTAGGGTGTTATATATAACATGAGGTTACGGTGTAGAACTCTAAGTGTACGATTAGCGTAAGCAACGACAGAGGTTATGTGACCAGTTGATGGTAGATTAGAGGTAAGAAGGATTGTATGATGGACAAAGCGTCACTGGGGGGATAGCGAGGTAATACGGAAATGATGAAACGAGCGAACGGCGTGAAAATGAGAGCGATTTACATTTATGAACATCTAAACCTAAAGCAATTTTTGATTTTTGACACCGCCGAGTTATTAATTTGAGATCGTTATGTAGAGTTAGTTGATGATTATGTGAATGAGTAGGTTGAAAAAATAGCGCACAAAAATACGACGGCAAGGACTCTATTGTGCGCTATATTTTCATCATGTTCAACCACCCTCTTTTATCCTCGTCCAGCTTAAAACCTTACTACAGTGATTGAATAGGTTTGTAAATTACACGATCATCGGTAAATATTATGCGGGTGATTAATATAAATTCGAGATAAAAGAGGGGGGTCCACCCTCTTTTATCTCGGGGGGTCCACCCATGTCAAATTGCCCTCCGAGAAGGGGGGAGGAGAGGGGGCCGACCTCGTTTGGGGGGGGGGGGGGGGGGGGGTGGGGGGGGGGGGGGGCGGCCGCCCCCGTCGCCCCCCCCCCCCCTGGATCCGCCACTGGTTCAAAGAAAAAACTTGACACGCGGCATTCGAACCAGGGATATTGTGTAGTAAAGTAGTAATTTGAGCTAGTTTGTAGTTCAAGGTGATAAAATAGCGCACAGAACACGGAGGAAGAGAAAGGACAGGTAGAGCGAAAGAGCGCTGTGCCTGTGGTGACTCGTATTGTGGTGACTCGTATTTGCAGACTGCCTTTTGTGTGATATAGGAGCAGTGTGACCCCGGTTTTTCTGGCAGCGGATGATCGCGTCTGTGTTACTGCTTTTCAATTTCAATCTCAATTTCATTTTATTTTATTTAGTTTAAAGGGATTGTCCGGTGATATTTGGACTTACTAGGTTTTCGGGCATGGTCACGTAGAGGGGGCCTCAATATAGTCAGATCTGATAACTATTTAATTACAAGACGCCCCGATATTCGCTAACTCAATTATTAACATCAGTACAGAACTTTACGCCGAACTTCGG
Source organism: Ixodes persulcatus (assembly GCA_013358835.2). Taxonomy (NCBI): domain Eukaryota; kingdom Metazoa; phylum Arthropoda; class Arachnida; order Ixodida; family Ixodidae; genus Ixodes; species Ixodes persulcatus. Next base: position 28,345 of record JABSTQ010004388.1, read on the forward strand.
AAGTATGCATGGCTGGTCGTGTCGTCACCTTTACACCAGGCATGGTAACGTCAGAGTCGGGGGCGTTGACTTACTCCCGGTTTTGATCAAAACCGGGTATAAGTTATACCCGGTTTTGATCAACATGGTCGATGGTGCGCACAAGGATCATCGTCGAAGAATTGAGCTTCCCTCAATAGCGTACATCTTGTCTTTCCTAGAAGGAGGCTATTTCACTGAGACAGCAGTCAAGAGCTGTCGTAACTCTCTTTGCATGCTGTTACGTCAGAGCTACCGCTGTTGCCACCGAAAACGTTGTGTGTTTTGAGGGTGCATTCTGAGCAGTTGGGCTGTTTAAAATTACATTACTTGCGCGGCAGAAGATTAAAACTTGGCATGTTGTGCGGATGATATTCCTAAAAGCACTGGCAATACAATTTTATTGTTTTCTGAAAGGCAAAGTTTTATTGGACGATCCCTTTAAGTAGCAGTGCTCCTACATCGTACAAAAGACACGGTGCTGGCTGCATTCATGAATTCTCTGCGGATTCGTCACAACTATCTTCGAATATGTCTAAGAGAGCTTTTGTATGACCAATCGACCGCCAAACAACCAAGGCCTCAGACAGCGTCTGCACACTGGATTTTGTATGATGTATTCTAGTCTGACCGCGGCTGTAGCTGGCAAGGCGATAGGAAGGTGCTTAGGCCTATATGGGGACTCTCCACACATAATGGCACTCGTAATTTCTTCGTAAATTCGGTGCACAAGGAAGCTGTTTTCACCGCCATTGTTCACTGTAGATCGTAGAGCTTTCTTGAAGTCAATATAGTAACATTACCCATGAATTCGCTGTCAAACTATCGTTGATGCCTATTGCAGCTGCAAGTAGAGTCGAAATGTTGAGAAACGGCAGAAAGTTTGAAACACGCGGTATTTCAAGTGCAGACGTTAATCCGCCAGCAGTGGTCAATCTATCAGTGTACACCTATCTTTAAAAGCGTATGAGGGCGCGGTCATTGCTGTGTTTGAGTGTTACCCACGCGCACTTTCTGGCTGGCCGCAATTGCGAGCGAGCGCTGGCTGGACTCTGATTTAGCACATGTGAACTGGGATTTTCGTAAACAGTGGAAACGTGGATATTACTTACCAGCGTCACTTTTTCTTTTTTTTTCAGATACGAAAACGTTAATTTTTTTTGCGCGCTGGATGTTGCTCGTGATAGAATGCCCTACGACACTTGACTCTCCGGATCACCAAAGAAAGCCTATTCCACTTGATTGAGGGGGATATTCGATGTCCAGAAAACACTTACTTGACTAGACCTATTGAATTCTTAATCCATCGCTTTTGACTTGAAGTCAACAAGTACAACGGTAGCTTTTCCCACCAGATTCGACGGGTAGTAACACCGACTTGCACGTGTGGCCATCCACGCTGAAACATAATTAAGAACTGCCCTGGGTTTGATCGGTGGCGAAGTCAATGGCAGATTGGACTAAGCATACCCCACAGTAGATCATTAATTTTTTTATGAAAGTTCATTGGTGGAGACTTAGTAAATGCGTTATAATCAGGGTTTCGAACCGAACCCGAACCCGAACCGAAAACCGGATCAAAACCGTTATTTTTGACCGAACCGGTACAAAACCGAAACCGAAATCGAACGCTTCATATTGAACCCAAACCGGAACAAAACCATAATCCGATGTGGTGGTTACCGGTTCAACGAAAGCGGTTCAGGGCCGATTGTGTCAATAATTGATTTTAATGGGAAAAGTTGAGGGCGAATTTTTTTCTTATATTGCCAAGACTAATCCTACATACTGTCAGATATTTACATTTTGTTTTTATTGCATACGTAATAAAACATACATCATTATCAAAAGTAGAAACACAAAGAGACCGCGTGGTCAGCGAGCTCGCTCAGTTGCCGCCTCTACTTAGGCATCTGGAAAACTTCAAGTTTCCTTTGATTCTTGGATTGACCCTGGCGGCGTGGTAGCGGCGGCGGCGATTTTGAAGCACCGCTTGGCCGCTTGGCTACGAAATGTCCAAGTGTCGGAGCGAATTGCGCCACTCCAGGGGTTTCCCCAGGAATTGAAATTAGGGGGGGGGGGGTGTACACCTCCCCCCCCCTCCCCTAGGCGATGTGTAGGGAAATCACTGCGCCACTCTAGCCATGGAGGCCTACGCGTCCGCGAATGGGAACGCGACAGAACAGCACACGACAAAACAGCACGCGTCAAAACAGCACAGCGTCAAAACAGCACGGCGACAAAACAGCACGTGTCAAAATAGCGCGCTACAAAACAGGACAGCGTCAAAACGGCACAGCGACAAAAGAGCACGTGCCAAAACAGCACGGCGTCAAAATAGCACGGCGACAAAACAGCAGGCATTTAGCAACTTCAAGCGCGTTCTTCACCTCTCTGTGCGCGAATAATATTGAACCTACTTGACCTTTTCATTTATTGTCCCTAGGTTATAAAGGAATTTATTGCCTATTTCAGAGTTTACGAAACTACGCAGCCCGGACCCCCCCCCCCCCCCTCTTTTCAAAAAAAAGAAAAAAATCGCGTCACGACTTTCCCTCGGGTTTTTCACGAGGCTACAAGAGTCAGTTACAATGATGAGTACTAGTAGCAGTCCACATAATAAAATGTATGCTGAAGATGGCTAAACTTATAACTACAAAAAAAAAATGGATCTGTCGGACCCACAGTTTGGAAGGCACGGCAGTTGGTAGTGGACCACGATTTTTATCACAACAGGTGTTACCAATCGGCGTCCAGCGTAAAGCATTCCCGTAATGTGACAGGCGGAAAGCTTTAAACAAACGAGTGCAATTGTTCGAACCTCCTTCAGCGAAGCTCTTATTGGTGCGTTTGTCGGATTTTTCCGTGTCGTTTATAGTCAGCAGAAAAAGAAAAGGTCAGTATTAATTGAAAAAGGTCAGTATTTTCGAGGGCGTTCGGAGGGGGGGAAGGGGGGGGGGGCGGGGGGATGCGACTCATTTCTGACTATATGACCACTTCCTTTCGCAGTTTTCAGCTTGTCTCCGAGGTCGGTTCAACTTTCAACAAAAGCTCCGGGGGCGCAGGGGTCTTCAGGTTGAAATCTGGGTTTTTGACCTGATAGGGATTTGTGTGCCGAATTCTTTGTTCGAAGAAGAAAATCTAATCGTGAACTGCACAATGCAAATCAAGCGCGCCCGTAAATGCCGCACAATTTTTAACAACCCTAGCATCCGTCTACTAGGTGTTTTATAGCCGTTTCTGTGGTCGTCGCGAATTTACCACCTCTCGCAGTCGTGGAAAGGGGGGGAAATCGCATTGAGTACAATGCTTGCAAATTTCTGGATTTTTATATTTGCCTTTCCGACCGAAGTGGTAGTGAAGCTCACGTTCGTCCTGTGTACAAATACGAGCACACGAAAATAATGTCAGATCACGTTAGGGCCCCATTGCGTCTTGCAGAACAGGTAGCGTCGGCTGCCACAACAAATACAAATATCAGTACCTGGTTAAGTCACTATACATTTTAAACAAACGCTTTTAAATATTAAATTTTCGTCAGTATACTGATTTTCATCAATAAACCGAAAAGAACCGAGAAGTTTATGAGTCTACAAATATTTACCGCAATAATTTCCGAAACACCTTTTTTTTGGGCGCTGTGCTGCCTTGTCGTTTTGCTGTTTTGACGCTGAGCTGTTTCGACGCCGTGCTGTTTTGGCACGTGCTCTTCTGTCGCTGTGCCGTTTTGACGCTGTGCTGTTTTGTCGCGTGCTATTTTGACGCGTGCTGTTTTGTCGCCGTGCTGTTTTGACGCTGTGCTGTTATGACGCCGTGCTGTTTTGTCGCCGTGCTGTTTTGACGCTGAGCTGTTTCGACGCCGTGCTGTTTTGGCACGTGCTCTTCTGTCGCTGTGCCGTTTTGACGCTGTGCTGTTTTGTCGCGTGCTATCTTGACGCGTGCTGTTTTGTCGCCGTGCTGTTTTGACGCTGTGCTGTTATGACGCCGTGCTGTTTTGTCGCCGTGCTGTTTTGACGCTGAGCTGTTTCGACGCCGTGCTGTTTTGGCACGTGCTCTTCTGTCGCTGTGCCGTTTTGACGCTGTGCTGTTTTGTCGCGTGCTATTTTGACGCGTGCTGTTTTGTCGCCGTGCTGTTTTGACGCTGTGCTGTTATGACGCCGTGCTGTTTTGTCGCCGTGCTGTTTTGACGCTGAGCTGTTTCGACGCCGTGCTGTTTTGGCACGTGCTCTTCTGTCGCTGTGCCGTTTTGACGCTGTGCTGTTTTGTCGCGTGCTATTTTGACGCGTGCTGTTTTGTCGCCGTGCTGTTTTGACGCTGTGCTGTTATGACGCCGTGCTGTTTTGTCGCCGTGCTGTTTTGACGCTGAGCTGTTTCGACGCCGTGCTGTTTTGGCACGTGCTCTTCTGTCGCTGTGCCGTTTTGACGCTGTGCTGTTTTGTCGCGTGCTATTTTGACGCGTGCTGTTTTGTCGCCGTGCTGTTTTGACGCTGTGCTGTTATGACGCCGTGCTGTTTTGTCGCTGTGCTGTTTTGACGCTGAGCTGTTTCGACGCCGTGCTGTTTTGGCACGTGCTCTTCTGTCGCTGTGCCGTTTTGACGCTGTGCTGTTTTGTCGCGTGCTATTTTGACGCGTGCTGTTTTGTCGCCGTGCTGTTTTGACGCTGTGCTGTTATGACGCCGTGCTGTTTTGTCGCCGTGCTGTTTTGACGCTGAGCTGTTTCGACGCCGTGCTGTTTTGGCACGTGCTCTTCTGTCGCTGTGCCGTTTTGACGCTGTGCTGTTTTGTCGCGTGCTATTTTGACGCGTGCTGTTTTGTCGCCGTGCTGTTTTGACGCTGTGCTGTTATGACGCGTGCTGTTTTGATCGTGCTGTTTTGTCGCGTGCTGTTTTGTCGTGTGCTGTTCTGTCATGGTGCCTCCGCGAATGTTTGACCTCAAGATGGACCGCAGTTGCCGTCGATGAGCCATTTAGCCAATCGTGTAAAAAAGACACCATAAAAATGGAAAGGCGATCGCTTATATATGGTTCACTTAAAAACAGTATTATACAAGGCCACATTAATGATGTCTTTTGCGCACGTCACTGCGCAGGGGTTTCAGATCTGCCTGAAGAAAGAGTATATTTTGGGATGGGTCTATAGCAAGTATCTCGTGCTCAGAAAAGGCTGCAGGAAGTGCTCAGTCAAGATTCCAAGGTCGAGTTAGGAAGCGGTTCGAACCGGTTCGGCGCTTATTAAAACCGGTAACTGGAGTGATATTAGAGAGTTTTAGTAGATCGTTCCGATACCTCCGATACCCCCGATAACGATACTATATATGTAAGCGCAAAGGCGGAGGCAGAGTATCGGGTATCGTTATCGGAGTCATCGGAACGATCTACTAAAACTCTCTATTATGTAAGCTACCCTAAACCGAAACCGAACCGGAACAAAATACAATGCTATTGAACCCGAACCTGAACCGAACCGAAATACTGACAGTTTCGACACCCTGGTTAGAATGATATTTGAGAAATGCGACACACGCCTTCCTTTGGGAAACACTGACGCTGACCCCGTAAGGAAGCCAGAAAGAGGTCGCAAAAAATAGAGGAAGCAGAAAAGAAAGCCAAAACAGAAAGCCAAACAGAAGAGTGAAGGGGTCAGCGTTAGCGTCTCCCAAAGGGTGACGTGTGTGGCGTTTCCGAGGGGTCATGCCAACGCATTCCCTAAAGATCCACCAATGAAACGTCCTTTTTCATACATAAAACTAATTCTTCACTTCATTAAAAAAAGACACTGAACTTAATTAAATATTTTCTCGTGTTTTACGCGTGATTCCTTTAGCCATAGGCATGAACTGACTGGTACAAGGCCACTTCTCGATGGAGAGACTCTACTCGCGGACAACTTTGTGTGCGTCGATTGAAGCTGTGCACGTGCGCTCCTTCTTTCGTCGAAAGTGCCAGCGAAATTTGTCCACGAGTAGGCTATAGACGCTCTTCGGCAGCTGTGTATGGGCGCCACCATAGCTGACCTCTATTCTTGTTTTCTTTGACTCTGTTCATTTCGCTACATCGCTGTGGGCACACAATAATTTTTTAAATTAAAAGACACCACAGTATTCTTGTCCCCGAGGCCTCTTTAGTATACATTTGCCCCTGCCTATTTCGCTGGCTGGGCATTTCGGCGAAGCAGCAAAAGGTCAGTTATGGCGGCGCGAATCTGGCGCGCAGGAGAAATGAGCCGGAAGTTTTTGGGGACATTTACAGGCACGAGCGACCACGTTTTAAATCACGTGAGAAGGAGTTTATTTCTCGTGGTGTGGGCAAGCACGCGCAAGCCTGCCTCACTCACCGGCACGCGTATATGCACGTGCTTGCACGTGCTTACAGGCACGGGCACTGTACGAGGCTTACGCTTGAAGTCCTTCTTCAGCGCTCGCTGGTGGTGAGTTGTTTCCGCTTATCTCTCTCCCCGAGATACCAATTCACGAGAATACAACTTGTCTACAAGTTATCACTATATAAAGATCGAGTCTGGTCGTCAATAGACCCTTTCCGAAATTCAGTGCCATCTGGTGGTTTGTAAAGCAGTCTAGGTTTTGCCATAACAATGGCGGAAATAAACTTGTATCGGCACCGTCACTTTCGCAAGTCAACGGCATGCGAGGAATTGTTCAGTGTGAGTTCTTTCTCAATCACTCTCAGTTCGATGGTGACCAAGAACCCGCATTCTGAACAAAGCTACAATGCACTCGGATGCCTCGAGAAAATTCTAATACACCAAAGTGCTTCAAAGCCGATTGTGTACCGCCCACAGATTGACTGAATCTAAGTTATTAGAAATAAACGCTTACGTAGCTCTTGTGTTCGTCCCGTCGTCGCGTCGTACTGACCCGTCAGTATTGACCCGTCGTACTGACCCGTACGACGCGACCTACATCGCGTCGTACTGACCCCCTGAATGTACAGGCCTCGCAACATTCGCTTAGGAGCATCTTCAACGTCTTCCTTTATCAGTCACTAGAAGGCCGCCATTCGTATGGCACAGATGCCGTTCCACAGATGATGATAGTGATCAAAGTGGCCAGACTGAATTTCGGAAAGGGTCTATTGTGAGGGTGGAGAGCAAGCTGAAGAGAGAGGGAATATTAGGAAGCGGCACACTGAGACCGAAATCATTCCTCCGCAATGGCGCACGTTTTAATTTACCTCCCCGTCGACATTGCCCGCTGAATCTTTTCTCTCTTTTCGGGTCGTTCGGGTTCTCGGCCGCCTCCCCGCTCGTTCTGGGTGCCGCGAACAGACATCCACCCCCGGCGAAGCCAGGAGGGCGCTCGACGCCCCGATGTGGACGCGCCTTTCGCCGCGCGCCATCCCAGTCCAAACTACATTTCGATACGCTTACCGGCGCTTTCCCCGACTCTGCGCGGTTCCGCTGTCCCCGCGCGATATCGGCGCTTTTGGTACGCGGGGAGCCCATTTACCAACGGCCACCCCGGCCACGTGCGCGCACCCGCGCACCCATGGCTGCGCCGCCGCGCATCACAAAGCGCGCGGAAGGACGGGGCCCGTCCGCTCGGTTTGGCGCCTAATCCAAGCCGTTCCACCGGCGCCGACTGACTCCGTGGCTCCGAGAACCCCGCTCGCGGCACGCGTCCGATCGGGGTTCATGTGGCCACGCTGCCAATTGATGCAGTGAGCGCCGACGTCGGTGGCCCGCGAGAGGGACGCACAAAAAAAGAGTGCGGCTGTTTTCGGAGGCGCCATTGAGAAGCGTGGGAAAGGACGGCGCTGCCGTGGCGGGAACAATGGCTCCCAGATCGCTTTTCTGGCGACCGCGGTGGGCCCCGGCCGCGTGCTTCCGCCTCGCGACGCGCTCGGGGCTCGGGCCCGGCGGGCGGAAAGCGGCCGAGCGGGGCTCACGCCGCCCGGGATAAGCCCCGGCTGTAAACACAAGCGGAACTGGTGGTTGACACCTCCGAGTTTTGATTCGTTTTTTATTTTTCTTCCAACTGCGAACTTAGTCACGAGGGGGGGGGGGGGGGGGGGCGCTGCAGATCCCTCATTCCGCATCAGCGAGGAACGCTCCTTGGTTCGTGACGTCTCGATGAGCCCCGAAAACGTAATCATTGTCGCTGCCTGTATAAGCAACCTCCACGGCAAAATGCAGACCGATACCATAAGAGGTCAAGAGCAACTTCAGCATTGCGCCGAGAGCGCTGCATGTACTGCCTGCACGCAATTTCATAAATCTCTGGCTGCGAATATGTCTCCGAAGGTTGTGGAATAAGTGGAGATTGAAGCGCTGGAGTAACTGAGGGAGCAAGTATACTGCGCAACTCTGCAAACAATCCTGATGATGAAAAGAAAAAAAAGTAATTAGAGTTAATTTATTCTTCTAAAACACCCGCAAACAGAAAGGGTGCATGCTCTTGTTGGCCATCCCTTCGCTGTTCCTCCGAGTTCCAGCGCATAGCAGCTCAGAGCACGTGAAGCGAAAGCTAACGCCGCAGGGGTCCCAAGCTTGAGTTCCCCAAGTCTGTACGGGCAAACCAATACAAAAAAAAGCTTATTTTTTACGTGTTTTTGCCAAAAGTTCATTGCTGAACCCGTCGAAACCTTGGCACTCAACACGCGTCCTCTACTTATCGCGTTAGTGACTTGTGTGACCCTTCCACCAGCATATTACGAGCCCGAGCCAACGATGCGGCACAGAGCCGCTCCAAACTTCCCCACATGTCCAACTCCGAGTTGGGCCAGACGCCTGTGGACGGTCCGACCGGAGTCCGTTGTTCCTCCGGCGGCGGCACGCGGGGTCCGTCGGCCCCGGGGTCTTCCGGCGCGGCGCTGTCACTCGATCCCCCTGTGCGCGGCGTCCCACCGCGGCTGCCGCCCGGCGGGAATTCGCGGAGGCTCCGCGGCGTCGGGCGCCCTCCCGCGGACACTTCCGTCTCCCGCGCATCCTTCACCGGCCGCCGGATATCTGCGACTTATCTTGTGGAGATTGCCGTCCCTGACAGACGCTGATATCTCACTTCACCTAACCTAATCGCTTTGCAAACGCCACCAGGCGGTGCTCCTGTCTTTGATGTCCCAGCGAACTTCCGGTTCAAAAGAAGAATAAACAAGTCCCCCGTTTTAAAGGGGTGCGGAAACGAAATGGTGTGAGCGCGAGCTCTCCATCCCTCGCTTCAAAGTTGGCCAGCGAGAAGCGCAATGCGTATCGCGCTCGTGACGTCAATAGTTCTCGCACGGCCAAGGGTGCTGTAGTTGCGGGCCTTGCCGCTTGGTGGCGTCAAGACGTGAAAATCCCGCCTATAGACGCTTTCAGGCAGCTGTGCATGGGCGCCGCCATAACCGACCTTCAGTTTTTGTTCCCTCTTATTCCGTTTGCTCCACTTCATCATTATCACAGTAGGTCAGGTCATTGCCGTGTTAGATTCTACCGCGTCCTTCTCCCCAACATAGGCCGTTGTGGAGACTCGTCAACGCCCGCTTCAGTGGCTCGGCATCTCGGTAAGACAAGAGAAGGTCGGCTATGGCGGCTCAATTTGGCGCGTGCTGAAAGCGTCTATAGTAGTGATAAACGAGGACTGTACGCCCTATGCGGCCATGGAGGTATTTTATGTGAAGGAGTATCCAAACAGGACACTACAATAATCGACTGGCAATACGGCTCCTGCAAAAATTGTCAAAATTGAAGCGGACGCTTCAATTTTGACAATTTTTGCAGCAGTCGTACGAATCGCCAGACGATTTTTGTGGCCAAGCCAACATCACGACCTTTTCTATAGTTGGTCTGGCAGAGGTCCCCGCATCTTCAGATCAAGCTCTTACCTAACGTCTGCAAAAAACGGCGATCTTGATGGTGTGAAATGCGCTTTGCGGAAGCATCGTAGTTTGGTTGCCTTTCGTGCCGTCATTACCTTGTGATCAACAAAATCGATGGTGTTTGTAATGAGCATGTTGGAAGCCTGAAATCATAGCGCTCAGAAACCAACATTGCCAACGCCATCAAAATTGAAGTTAATACATTCCTCTTAATTCCGTCGATGAGAAATCCTTTGCTGACGTCATATTCAGCATTCGGCCAATCGTGACAGGCCGACCACAGCGACGCTTTCGATGGCGCACGTCGCCAATACTGACAAAGCCTGGCAGATCGTCACTTGACGCGGCCGCCGAAGTGAAAAGGTAGAGCGGCAGACAAGAGCCTTGTAACGCGCCCCACTGCGGCGAGATGCCGAAACACACTTGTCCCGGGCGATGGAATGTCCGCTCGTGCTTCTCGCGTTCCTCGGGATACCAAGTTTTCTCGTCGGGTTTGAAAACCATGTTTCGGGTCCTCGCCGCTGCAAAAGCTGTGCGCTGAATACTAAACTCCCCGAGAAATGCTCTGTGCTATTAGCGGCGAGATGTTTTGGTGGCGCCCTCCTATGGTTCCCCCTTGTGACGTCATTACCTTGCAAACAACAAGTTCGATGCTGTTTGTAAATAGCATGGTGGAAGCTTGAAATCATTGCGCTCTCAAAGAAACACTGCCAACACCGTCAAAATTAAAGTTCTTACATTCGTCTTATTTCCGTCGATGATAAATCCTTTTCTGACGTCATATTCAGCGTTCAGCCAATCGTGGAAGGCCGACCACAGCGACGCTTTCGGTCGCTCACGTCGCCAATTAGCGGCGAGATGTTTTGGTGGCGCCCTCCTATGTTTCCCCCTTGTGACGTCATTACCTTGCAAAAAACAAGTTCGATGGTGTTTGTAATAGCATGGTGGAAGCTTGAAATCATTGCGCTCTCAAAGGAACGCTGCCAACACCGTCAAAATTAAAGTTCATACATTCCTCTTATTTCCGTCGATGATAAATCCTTTTCTGACGTCATAGTCAGCGTTCGGCCAATCGTGGAAGGCCGACCACAGCGACGCTTGTGTTCGCTCTCGGGACTAAAAGAGGAGGCTATGCTTTAACATATGCAATGTAGTAAACGTGTCAGCATTCTCCGCTAAGTTCACATTGCTACAAGCACGAGCTAACCCGTGCTCCTAGCTTTAAGACGTGAATTTCTTTTCTTTTCAAAGCAGTGACCTCGTGTTCTCATGCTTGTGGCAACGTAGTAATGCCCGGTTCACACAGTTGCGTTTGACTGCGTTTGACTGCGTTGCGGCTGCGAGACACCAGGACATCCCTGCTGCTTATATCGCGTGCCAAGAAGATTCCTTGAATTGGATTCCACGCTTAATACGAAGCACAGATGTGCCGGTGACTCGCTTTCGGTTCTCGCCGCAACGCAGTCAAACGCACTCAAACGCAAGTGTCTGAACCGGCCTTTAAAATAACTGCATGAGCGAGCCATACTGCCGCGAACTGGCGCTGCTGCTTAGGAACTTATGATGTGGCGGCTTTCCAACGGAGCTTCGCAGACCGCGACCAGCCGCAAATCGCAAATTTGTTAATTCTTTTTAAAATTAGTTTTCTTTACTTGTCTGCCGGCAGCTAAGAAACACAACTCTAGGCAGGCACGAAGCCAGGATTTTGTTTCCGGGGGGGGGGGGGGGGGGGGGCGCCCATGACAAAAACGATGCATGAGGGGGAGGGGGAGAGGAGGTTCAAGAAAAATGGGAGTTTTCGGGGGGGGGGGGGCGGGCCCATGGGCCCCATGGCCCCCCCCCCCCCCCCTGGCTACGTGCCTGAGTCCAGGCTAATGTTTTAGCTCCGCGTGCTGGTGTAGAGGGGGTATCCACCACTCGCCATATTTCAGGGCGCTGTGTGAAGTCCACGCTCAGAACCATCTCACATTAATGCGCTGCTAAGACCGGCAACCTTGAGGGTGTGGAATGCACGTAGCGAAAGAATTGCGGAAGCTGTACAGATATATTTAGTTTGATGCAATAAGATGGGTACAGTGGGTGTACAAATTTGTGGCGGTAGCGTACAGTTCACTTCAAAGTGACGGCTGGCTGAGCACGCCCAGTTAAAACAGTGTGACAAGATGAAAAGGTCAACTAGTACGGTATAAAACAAAAATGAAAGGCACATACATAAAGGACACATTATGAAGATGACAGTTCTTTGTCAGAAATATCACAGTTTTCGTGTTCCACCTTAACGCAACAGGGCCACACTATCCAGGAAGCGCTGATATTCCTCGGCAGGCACAATAGCCAATTCAGACACTCACTCCATTGGCAGACAACGAAAAAGGCCGGAGCCTCAGCGGGGCAACCGAAGCACCTGAGCGAGGCGCGCCGCAGCGCACCGCAGCGCGACCCGTCCCGCCCCCCAGTCAGCCCGCAGAGGCCTCCACATTCGTCACCACTCGAACTAATTGGCGACGTGCGCGACCGAAAGCGTCGCTGTGGTCGGCCTTCCACGATTGGCCGAACGCTGAGTATGACGTCGAAAAGGGGATTTATCATCGACGGAAATAAGAGGAATGAAAGAACTTTAATTTTGACAGTGTTGGCAGTGTTCCTTTGAGAGCGCAATGATTTCAAGCTTCCACCATGCTAATAACAAACACCATCGAACATGTTGTTTGCAAGGTAAGGACGTCACAAGGGGGAACCATAGGAGGGCGCCACCATAACATCTCGCCGCTAATAGGGAGTTTTAGCAAATCGTTTTTCGAGCCCACAGTTCCGAAATTACGAACGGTGCAGCTGGTCCGTTCTGTGAAATCGTACGTTAAATTTGACGTATTTTAGCGAATCGTGAAACTGGCGCAACCACTGGTCAGTGGTCTCAATAGGGAGTTTTAGTAGATCGTTTTCAAAGGCCCGCTACCGCTACGAGCGCGCGCTTCAGAGCATGCATCGAAGTGACAGCGCGAGCTCCCGCTACGATTAGCGCGGCCTGAAAACACGATCTACTAAAACTCTCTTATGTCTGTTTGCTGGATCGCGTTTGCTCGCTCCGCAAATGCGGCCGCTGGCGGCCATCTTTTTGTTAGAGTTATATTACCTCTAGCCACACCATAGTAGTGGTGCGCAATCTACCGCCCGTATAGGGTAAAGCTGGTGCAGCCACTATCATCCATCCATGGCATTCGGGGTTGCGGCAGTTGTGGTGGCAGGCTGACATAAAAATAGCCGTGGGTGATATTTCGTGCTTGATTGAAGTTGTAGTAGAGTGGTAAGCTGGGCGAGTTGGTAAACGCTGAACATGGTTAAAATGCGCGCCTGTCTGTGTTCTGTGTTCCTTTCTCGTTTGTCCTTGTCTCTTTGTGCGCGAATTTTAACCATGTTCATTGATTGAAGTTGTTTGACGAGGCAGATTCTTGAAATTCGGCGTGTAACGGTAGCCCGATCTTTGAGGACCCGGTGAAAGTTTCACGAAATCGCAACACCGGGGGAAAGCAGCACAGCTCGCATCGAAAGCGGATTTGGGAGATGGCGGGGCGCACATACGCTTTTCCGTATCTCAGGCTCCTCTTATGTCTTCTAGCACTAGTGCGCCTTCGGCAAAGGGGCCCCCCGTTATCGATAGGCCGTGAACATCTGCTGGCACGCCTGTGGACAACAGCAGGCTTGTCAAGCGCCTTAATCCTCGCTGTCCGCGGAGGATTGTTGCGGTGGGCTCTCTCTCGGTCGATCGGAGGACGCTCTGCATGGGACTCTGGCTTTGACCAATAGGATCAAGAAAATACATCAATTCACTTCGTTTAAATGCATTTTATTTAGAACGTCGCAGGCGAATATATGGTACAAAAAATATATGAATCACTCACGGGTACATCGGCACACAAGTTTGTGGAGAGACCCCGGTGAATATATACATATATACACATATCATCGCCTTCCGCCACTGCTAGTTTGGAGCCTGCTTCACGAGTGGTAACTTTGGTGCGCCCCCGAGTTTCCCACTAGCTACAAGTCGTTCTAAGAAGAGTTGATTTAGTGGTTTTCGATGACGCTCAGTAAGTGACTAATTGGAACCATACGTCTATTTTCACTAATTAAAACGTTAATTAACGAATTTTCACGAATTAGCCGACTTATCGCAAAGATTAGCCCCCTATACTATGTCCCCCTGGGCGTATAACTCACCTGCACAAACCGCGTAAGTGTAACTTTCACGGCCTTTTTTTAACAAATCTGTTAAGTTTAAAAAAAGAAGTATAGAGAGAGGGAGAAAAGTAAACCAACTTATACAAGGAATGTTCCACGCAGACGACATTGTATACTGTTAGTAGATAGCCGGGATAGGTTAGAGGAGCTGATTAAGATATGTGGAAAGGAAGGAGACTCTCGGGGCCTGAAATGCAGTAGCGACGAGTCGGGGATGATGGTTTATAACGATGAAAAGGGGGACACACTGAACATTCAAGGTGCTTTAATAGAATATCTAGAGAAGTATAAATACCTGGGAGTATGGATGACAGAATGAGGGAAAACAATACTTAAGAAAAAACAGGGAAAACATATGCTAAAGAAAGAAAAAAAGGAATGCGGCAATTATGAAGCATAGGGCACTATGGAATTACAATAGAAATGAAGTTTTTAGCGGAGTATACAAATGTGTCATAGTGCCGGGGTTGTCGTATGGCGGTACGGTATTATGAATACACTGCGAGGTCCAGTCTAGATTAGAGACCCGGCAGAGGAGCGTGGGCAGACCGGCGCTGGAAGCGCATGTGACCAAATGAACGAGTGGAGGGAGACATGGGCTGGGCATCTTTCGAGGCTAGAGAGGCGATGAGCACGTTGACATTTGGACAAAGGCTAGACAGATTTGCAGATACACGACAGTCGAGAAAGGTACATAAACATCTATACACGAAAAGTCTGAGCACCAAGTAGACGAACCTAACCAGAAAACTGAAATTCCAATACCAAGAGTCAAGTGCTGGTGCAGAGCATAGTTAAAGCTGATTTTTTCCCTGCATTTTTTTCTCCCACATCTTTTTCTCGGCTTCTTTTACTTCCTTTTTCACAAAAAAACCTCCTTTACTTCCTTTTTCACAAAAAAACCATTCACCTCTTTGAAAAAAGAAGTAAAAGAAGCCGAGAAAAAGATGTCGGAGAAAAAAATGCAGGGAAAAAATTAGTTTTAACTATGTATAGGGGGCGAAGACAGGAAATATGGAAGGAACATTGGTATGATAATTAACGGGGGAGCTCATTGCTATTCGAGGCTAGAGCGGGAGTATTGAGGACCAGGAAACATAAGACAAATTATTAGGATATGGATATGAGCTGTGCCATGCTAAGAAGAATAAGATACAATAGAACACGTGGTATTCAGATGCACAGGGCTCGCTCCTGCTCTCCCGGAGGGGGCGACGGATTTGGCCGGAGCGCTGAGGTTTGCAGACGAGAATGGAAGAATGGATGATAAGGACATTTTAATAAAAGAGAGGAGATTGGAAGACTGGTGGAAATTAACTTGGATGAACTGAATGACGTACAACTAACTGACACCGCTGGGGACAGGCGAGACAGAGGAAAATTGGGACCCCTGCCGCGTGGCTCACGCCCAAAGTCTCCACCCTGTCTCAGAGTGGGCCCGGTGCCGGGGTAACGCCGACAAGGTTTGACCAGAGGATAATTCGCGACTCTCCCGCCGGAGGGAAGAGGAGGGGGGGGGGGGGGGGTGATGTTTTCATTTTTTTGGCCGATCTCCCAAAGGTCATCCTGGTGATATCCCCCACCGCCTGGTAAGAGTTACGAGACTGCAGAGGGTAAGCAAATTTGCGAAGGAAAGGAATCATACTTTTGGTTCTTAATTTCTAGGCTAGCTGGCACAAGCTACCGCCTGTTATAAAGGGTACAGCCGTCAGTATCCATCCATCCATCCATCGCGGATGTAATTTTGACAACACTTGGAAAATTAATAATATTACGACTAATCTCGAAAAGGAATATCAAAGAGAATAATACGACCAAATGAATCCGATTCTATACTATAACATTCTCCTCTGCACTTCTAAAATAGGGTTTGCGACTTGCCTCCCATTGAAAAAGGTTCTGCGGACGCCCATGGGTACAGTATTGGTATCCGGAGACGGATGATTAGCGTGTTTGATGGCAAGTGGAATATGTCCAATATACATCATGCCCCGTTCCCTCACTCAACTGAAAAGCAGTGCTGTTCGCTAGGCCTTACCGAGGGGCTCGCTAGTCGCTTACTGACCACCATGTTGCTTTATGGGCTAGCCTTTTCTCACCACCGGCTGTGCTCGATGGTTAAATCTGAGGCAACTTTTGACCACCCCAAAGCTGGTAGGAAAAAAGGTAGTCACCTATGGCTACCTGTTTTCTTCGAGTGCAAGAAGGAAGCGTCTGCCGCCTTGGGGCGGGTCAAGGATCCACTAAAAATGAGGTCACGCACAGGCTTTGTCTTCTCTTGGTCAACGCCCTGTTTTGCCGCGCAGGACTATCCGGGAAGACGAACTTGCACGCGGTGTGGCTTCAGAAGGTCCGTAGTTCATCCGAAGAAGACCAATTTCCGTTGCGGCGCACTGAGGGCGCTCATCGTAGACCAAGTACGCATGAGGCGCGCGAGTGGAATCAACAAATGGCCCGAAAAGGCTCAAACTCTTGCTCAGAAGGCGGTGCAGAAACGACAGAGGCGCTATAGTTCCTCGATATGCTTCCTCGAAGGGAAAGCACAGTGGCGTGTTTGTCTTCCCCGAGCCGCCACGCCGCTGTTCGCCGAGATCGATGACGTGAGGAGCAAAGCATCTAGCGCCGTGCAGAAAAGCCACCGCTACGGTCGCTCCACCGACGTTGCACGCACCCCGGCGTATTGCGATTTCAATTTCAATCTAGTTTATTTTCCTGAGACCGGAGTGCCTCTCAGACAAAAAGCTGCTAATAGCAGCTGGACGGGACCTGAGATCCCGTCACAGAGGCAACAGCGTCGATATGTCTGATTACGCTTCATATGAAATACAATTAAAGGAGTAAGTAACGAAGGAGTAGCTATTTGAAGACATACAAAAAAAATATACAACAAAAGAGTATGCGATATAACAACAAAAAGGTGTCTAGTTACACATTATACAAAACACAGGTAGTTCAACATATGACATGCTCGCGTAGATCAGCTTTTGAAAGTGCAAATACATCGATAATATTATAAGCCCATTCATTTAGAACTGTCGGGAAGTGAAGGGAATGTAAATTATACTTTGTACGGCTTCGGAGGACAGTCCATCTCTCCGGGTGACGAGTACTGATAATAACGCCTCGTTATTTCGGAAATGCTATACAAGAAATCTATGAATGGATCAGACGCAAAACGAATTGAGTAAAGTAAACGATATTTGCACATGTTTTCGGTCCGAATTACTTCATATGATCTTTAGAAAATAATGGTTCTGAAGAGAAAGTATACGGGACGATTGAAATATAACGCAAAATCTTTTTTTTTAATCAAAATAATTTTATGTTTGTTTTAGTAGCGATTCCACAAACCAAATGACAGTAGTTTAAGTTGGAATTAAACGAGGCCTAATATATCTTCAGTTTATATTGCTTCGCAAGAAATTCCGGCACCTGGCGATCACACCAACAACCTAGGAAAACTTTTTTTATTAAATAATCAATACGAAAGTTTCATGACATATCCTCAGAAAAATATACACCAAATGTTTTATATTTTTACGGCCCTCTTTTTTTTTTTTCTATGTTGGATTAAAGTTGTTATAATTACGGCGCTCATATTTTTTATTGGATTACACCTGTTATACCGTGAGGTGGTGCACGTCTAGAGAAAGTTTATTTCCTTTATTTTTAACTCTCACTTAGAAACTGAGTAATTGAGTGTTTGATGTGGAGGGACAATTTCAATTTCAGTCGCTTTGAGTTCTAGGGGACAAGGTATAGTTATTAACTTATTTACTGGTCTGAATAAAATTGCTTTGGACTTTAATGTGTTCATTTTTAATCCATTTACTTCTGACCAAACAAAAAAAAATTTAAAACTATAGCTGCCATCGTAATAAGGACATCAGCATTGGCGCTAATAAGGAATAAGCTGGTATCGTCCCCTGCTTCCGCCTCCTTCTCCTCCTTTTCTGTTTTTCATGCGCGGCGCCGCTATTCGCCGAATTCAGTCCCGTGACAAGCAAAGGATCCAGGGCCGTGCAGGAAAGCCGGCGCTACGGCCACCCGCCGAGGATGAATTGCAACTCAAGAAGGTAGGGCGAGGGAAAGGAAGGCCGGGGAGGAAGAAGCAGACGGAACGCTAAAGAAAGGAGGAGGTTTCCTCCTCTCTTCTTCAGCGTTCCGTCTGCTTCCTCACTTGCAAAAGATAGCGTTATTACTATCACTGTTGATTCAGTAACGATTACCAATAGGCTAGATATGGCAAAAAGCTTCAACGAATATTTCCAGTCTGTTTTTGCATGTGATGACGGTGTTCTTCCCACGCTCCCATCCTTTGGATCTGATTTTCCTGCTGCTCCGGATATTGAAATAAAATTATCAACCCGGTGTTTTTAACTTGACACTGAATTTAAACACAAAAAAGTCACCCGGACCAGACGAGATTCCGAATTAATTTCTAGAAAGATATGCTGAATGGATGTCCCACTACCTGACAATTCTGTATAAAAAAATCACTTCACTGCAGTCAGATCCCAGGGGATTGGAAGTGCGCCAATATATTTCCTGTTCACAAGCAAGGTAGCAAATCTCTTGTAGCCAATTATAGGCCCATCTCATTAATTAGTACGTCATGTAAGTTTCTCGAACATATAATAGCTAATCATTTGATTACTTTTTTTTTTTTAAAGTAACGGTATACTAGGTGACAACCAGCATGGTTTTCGTCGAGGTCGCTCAACAGTTATGCAGCTTATTGAAGTAACTCACGAACTTAGTTATCGCATAGGTAGGGGTGGTCAGACCGACGTAATATTTTTAGATTTTGCTAAAGCCTTCGATAGAGCGTCGCACCCAAAACTGCCTTATAATGCGTAACACTATTCTTAAAAATAGAACAATAATTAGATGGATGGAAGTCTACCTGCATGAGAGAACTCAAAGGGTCCATATAAAGGATAAACAATCGCGTCCTTGTAGGGTTGTATATGGGGTACCACAGGGATCTGTGCTCGGGCCTGTACTTTTTATTCTTTTTATCAGTGACATGGGTAAGGAATTCGAAGAAACTGTACGTATTAAGCGTTTCGCGAATGATACGATAATACTTACCTAAATTATAAGTAGATCCGACCAGCTAAAATTAAATCTGCATTTGCAAAAAAAAATAAAAACATGGTATGACGAATGGCAGATGTCACTGAACATAAATAAAACCGTTTTTATGACAGTGACTAAGAAGCTAACCCCTCTAGTTTTCGATTACCGTATTGGGGAGAAATCGCTCACAAAAGTGATGGAGTATAAGTATCTAGGCGTATTATTCTGTCCGAATCTCTCATGGAACCTTCATGTTGATCAAATATGCAAAAAGGCCATGCAACGGCTCTGGACTTTACGCAGAACTCTACGAGACGCTTCTCCCCAAGTTAAAATAACTGCCTTCAAAAGCCTGGTCTTACCAATCATGGATTATGCCAGCCCAGTTGGGGAACCCTACACGCGTCAAAACATAGAAAAACTGCAAGGAGTACAAAATAAGGCGCTTCGCTTTATTTTCAATGATTAGAGATCAACCACATCAGTTACAGAATTGCAAAATAAAGCTGGATTTCACACGATTGAAGCGCATACGAAAATAAATCGCCTTAAAACGTTCTTCGAGCTCAATTATTAGCGATTCCCAGAAGTTAGAAAAACAAAAATACATGCAGTTTTCGACTTCGAGATTTGTTAGACATAAGCATAACAGGCATATTGATCCCTATCCGTACTTTTCTGATGTATTTAAATTTTCGTTCTTTGTGAGATCTATAGATGATTGGAATAGTTTGCCCGAAACTATTGTAAATAGTCCAAGCGCATCTGTGTTTGAAAGAAGCATTTCCTCGTATTTTCTGATGTAATGTCGTGCTGCATAATTTGATTATGTGCACTTTTCCACAATGTACCCACTCCTGCCTTGGCCAGTCAATGGCTGGCAGTAATAAATAAATAAGAAATAAAATAAAAATAAATTTTCCCCGGCGTTCCTTTCCTCGCCCTTCCTTCTTCAGTTGCAACGGATTATGGCTCTATATAGGAACTCTAAAGGGCGCTACAATGATTTACGCAAGCGGCGAGCTGCTGTCGTTGTACCACACGGAACGCGGGAGCGTAAATGCACTCGAATCTTTTGTTAACAACGACAACCAACACAAATGGCGAGGCATATTTTGCAGAAACAATATGGCGCCTTTCGGTTCATCCATTTTGGTGCCTGACACCATTTGCTTCCTAAAAGTCGCACCTTCACGCAGGCGGCTCTTCAATAAATGCTAGTACTAGCGAAAAGTCTTGTCCCGGGTTTGAGCTGAGTTCGTTGGTTCGTTGCTTACGAAAAGCCAGTTGAACAAAGAGTACAACAAAACGGAAGACGTTTACAAACCTCTGTAATGCGAAACTAGTTCTTGAGGAAGAGGAGGGGAGGGTATGAAGGGGAAGGTATGCCCATTCTCCTCCTCCGTATCCTCCCCTCCTCCATACCCTCCCCTCCTCTTCTTCCCCTTCTCCTCCTTCTCTCCTCCTGCCGCTGAATTTGTTCATGGGTGATGTGACACGAAGTCGTGACGTCATTTTCCCCGTTGAATTTAGCGGGGAAAGTTAATTGGTGTTGAGGTCACGTGACGTCAATTTCCCCGCTAAATTTAGCGGGGAAACGTCCCATAACGCAACGCGCGCGGTAACGCCGACGCCGCTCAACCCGGAAACGGTCGCCTAAGAGCTGCGCTCTAAAAAAATTAATTCACTCAGCTGGACTTTTTATCGCGTAATTCCTATTTTCTTTTAGCCGCTTGTAAGAAGCGCACGAAGAGTGTCTTTTATATCGGAAGCTGGTCGCCGCTCCGCTCCCGGCCATCGACACACGCTGGTAATGAATGCGGAGGCGCGACGGCCCTTTTCACACGGGATGGCCGACAAACCGTCCCGCGTCGAATCCCAAATCCTTCCTGACGCGGTGTGCGGGGTTCGCGGCACGGAGTCACTCCCCGGCGCTCTCCCCACAGACTGCCGCTCACACGGGACACGCTCCGGACATTTTTTCTATTACTCGAATAAACTACATCCTTTCGGTTCTTTTTTTAGCTTATAATTTTCGAACAGGTTCCCGCTCGTCAGTTTGCCCGGCAAGTGTTTGCTTATGCGGTGTGCCTTTGATTGCCAGCTGGGTTAAGCCTCCGAGTCAATTGCTCCTGTTTCCCCCCGCAGCGCTAACGCACTTCTATACAGCCCTCTTCTTTTTGCCTCCAAGTTTTGGGTTTTATCTGTTAAATCGAGGCAGCGATTAGAGATTCCGTCGGACGATGTTGTCGAGGGTTGTTTGTTATCCGTGCAACTGCCCGCCGTACAATGGGTCTTGCTTGCAGTTGCTCACTGCTCGCTTTCCGTCTCCGCGGAGATGGGAACCAAATCAGCAACTGAACACTATTTCTTGAAAGCGCTCGAGAAATAGTGCCTACGCTGTTCACGTCTCGTGACCCTGCGTGGTCGCACCACGTGGTCAAGGAATGGCTGCTACGCGATGCACGCTAAGGATTCCAGCTTAACAGTCTTTAGCGTACTTGCCAAATTTTTACTTTGAACGGGAGCCATTTAGAAGTATACGGTAACTTACCGCTATCTAAACCTCCATTCAACAAATCTGACTTTTCCTTTGTGATTCTGAAGCACTAGAATGGGAGCGTGTTGACCCGAAAATACCCGTATTTAGTAGAAGCCAGATAGATCGACTTTGTGAAACCAAGAAAACAAACCTGGGATATATAACTTGCTCCAACTCCGAAGAAAAGTCCGTCGGTGCTGTTTAACGGAAGGGTAACGACGAGACGGCGATAAGGCTCTAAAATGGGAGCCGCCCGCTCCTTTGGGAGCACTCGTGGGCGGCACACTCAACGTTCGTGCTCATTCGTTCAAAATCAAGCGGTTTCTGTCTCGTGGGGCGCCTGGGCTCCTTTCGTAGGCCCCGATGATCGACCTCCGCGGGCTTTGCCGGACATCAATCACTAGACGCGCCGGATGGGTCCATGAAAAATACGACGGTGGCCAATTCTTTTTTTTGCGTAACAACGGTACATGACATCGAAATGGTTGTGAAGCTGAATTTGGGTAATAATTCCTCAATTTAGTGTGTGTTTTAATTTTTTTTTGTTTTAACAACGTTTATAGACCAGGTTTTGCGATGAAGTGAAGCCACAAAAAAGCGTAACCGCGAATTTTCCCGCTGCATTTGGCGGAGAAAATGACGTCACATGACTCGATGTCACGTGACCTATGCACAAATTAAGTTTTCCCGCTAAATTTAGCGGCAAAATTCACACGTGACCGGCCGCAGCCCGTCATTCCCCATACTCTATGCAGTCTGGCCGACCCTACAGAGAAAGTCAATGGGGGAGGAGTGAGTGGGTGGCGTCAACGGGAGGCTTAGCTCGAGAAGAAATGCCTGGAAGTTTGTTGCGCTAAACCAAGAACGTTCCACTTAGCAACGCAATTCCGGGGCAATTTACTATATTTTCTTTTTCATTGTTATTTAGTTTAGCGCTTTCGCTTTTATAATAAAAAGTAGGAAAACCCATGAAGTGGTCCCTGCTGAAACTCAGGTCTCACCTCATTTTTTTCTTTTTCCTGAAACAAAGGACGAACTTTGATAAACTCCGCTATTTAAAAAAAAAAAAAAACTATTAAGTTTTGCGGGAATCGTTTGACGTATTACAATCAATTGATCAGTCATCCATCGCACGTTGCTGGAAAGTTCTCGAATAGAAATATTCTCTCTACTTTCCAACCCCGACAGAAAAGCGACAT
>JABSTQ010004389.1:0-29691 GCA_013358835.2 Ixodes persulcatus
AAAGAACCAGAGGGAAGTCTCGAACAAGTTAGTGCGGGCGAAGATGGGCGATACTTTAAAGTGATTATCTACGCGAGACAAAATACGATGTGCCGGCTGAATGAATGAGGTTCTAAAGGGAGAGTTCCATGATAGAGCTTGTGGGAAAATGACATGCGAGCAATACGTCGTCTGTACTGAGTGGGGTTAGGTTGAGGTTAGGTTATGGTACATGGCAGTACATGGTACAATATGCTGAATACCTTGTTGCTTTTTAGCGGCGTTTACACAGGCACCAAAGTAGATTCAGGGCTATGTTGCACATATTTTAGGCTAGGTGGTGCAAGCTACCGCCCGCTACAATGGATACACCCATACTATTTGCCCATTCATGCAGCTGGTCCCTCCGCCATCTTGGCTCGTTTGGTGGCTTGCCGGCTAGCTGGGATCGTTTTTAGCGGCCGCTCGGACGCCTAAATCTTTCCTTCACATATATTGTGCTGATACGATTCTTTCTAGACGCCTCCCCTGCATTCCGAAACAGTAAGTGCCTCGCAATGATGGTCGGCGGCAGCGATCCCGCGGACAGGCGTCATTTTACGTCCGTTGCGGAAGTTCGTTGAGTTGAATTGAGGTTGAAGAGCTCAGTTGAACTGAACTGTCAATAGCGGCTCGATGACAGTCTTCGCGGCCGTGTAACTCCGGCAAAATCGCCATGAGTCATCTGTCATTGACTCAATAGCAGTTGAGTGCGCCCGTGTAACTAGGGCTTAAGACCGGTAAATTGGTATCAAAACACATACTGCAAAAAACGTGATGCGACACTTATCCGCCCTAAGATATGCGGTGATCCGTCCGTTGTTTGTATGGCCAGGGAGGGTGGGGGGGGTGGGGGGGGGGGAGGGGGGGGGGAGTGCGCCTGTAACACCTGGTCCGCTGTGTCCTTCATGAAGGCCTGAAGCATGCATGTTCATCACGTGAGTCCGGGCAACCACTCGCGCGCTGTGCTGATACTTTTTCGATTCGGAGCATCTCTTGCTCGGGTCTATGTCCCGCGGCGTCGGCGTCGTAGTCCGCACTCACACTACGCATGCGCAACTCTCCTCCTCTAGTCTCCTCTCCTTCAAGTGTGAGC
The DNA here is from genome assembly GCA_013358835.2 of Ixodes persulcatus. NCBI lineage: Eukaryota > Metazoa > Arthropoda > Arachnida > Ixodida > Ixodidae > Ixodes > Ixodes persulcatus. Next base: position 1,115 of record JABSTQ010004389.1, read on the forward strand.
GGTAGCGCGCTGCGCGGCTGCGCGCGTTCCCCATCACGTGACCGGGGCGGGGTCTGAGTGTCTGAGGCGAAACCGTGTTTCCCCGGAGGAGGAAAAGAAGGAAAGTTTTCGGCGCGCGGGTCGCAGCGCCAGGCCAGGGCCTTTCTAGTGGGGGAGCTTTCCCCGCAACTCCGCGGCTGTCGTCTGCTAGCATTTCCCGACCGCTCGCGTCCGTTGCAGCCTAGATCTCGCCAGCCAGCCCGGTCTCGACGAGGAAACCTGCAAGCGCTGTTAGGGCGCAGTTTGCGCCGCCTTACCGTGCGGTCTGATTAGACTTTCAAAGTTACTCGCGCTACATCAGTTCACCGCTGTTGACTCCACTTCGCTCCGTTCTTCCGATGAAGTGTGATGGAAGCAACAGTCCCGTCAGTTAGTGGGTTGGCGCACGCAAGCGTCAGCACCACCCCGATGCTCCGCATCACCCCATGGTTCCCCTCGGGAAGATGGTTTAATTTTTTTCCTCCAAAAGCAAGGGGTGTGTATCGGGTCCTGTGTTGCTCCGATTTTGCGCGACATTTACCTATCCGGGGTTGATAGGGCTGTGGCGTGTGCTTTGGGGGCGTCGACTGTAAAAAGGGTGTCTCGGTATGTAGATGAGTTTTGGGTTTTGTTTGAGGGAGCAGAAGAAGACGATACGCGGTGTTTAGTTTTAGACGCCTTTGAGATGTGTGGTGGGGGCCTGAGATTTACGTGTGAAGAGCCAAAGGAAGGGGATCTACAGTTCCTTGATTTCACGATGTACCCGGTTGATAACACTATATGTTGGTCGTTTTGCCCGCGCTCCAAAAAGGCGATTCTAGATTTTAAATCTTCCCACTCAAATGTGGTTAAGAGGTCCATAGCGGTGTCATATGCCTTGGGTCGGCCCTCAAAAAATCATGTGCCCATAAGGTGACCGGAGGTTTTAGAAAGCAAATTGGTAGATTGAAGGAGTCGGGGTTCCCGTTGACACTCTTGGCGGAAGTAGCCAGGTCACTTCTTAAGGAAGCTAAGGAGGTGGAGAGGACGAGGCCGGAAAGAGAAAAGAAGCGTGTGGTAGTGGTCCCCTACCTCCACCGCGTTTCTCATAACCGTAAACAAGTAGGTGGCAGATATGGAATACCGGTAGTGTTTTCGGCGCCCCAAAAAATAGGCCAGATATGTTCCAGGATTGGTGGGCGGGGGGGGGGGGGGGGTGTAGTTGGTCGTTCCAGCGCGAAGTGTACCAAGGAACACAGAAAACCTTTTGTCCCTTGTGTTTCGTGTGTGGTATATAAGATACCTTTGTCGTGTAACAGGTGCTACGTGGGGCAAACAGGAAGATGTCTGAATGATAGAATACGAGGGCACTCATATTCGCTCGGAGCTACGGTTGGGGGACTTTTGCCCGTTCATTGCAGAGATTGCAAGTGTCGGCCAGACTTTGGCAGAGTCACCGTTCTGGGAACGCACAAGGATAGGGTGACGAGAGAGGTTATTGAGGCCTTCCACATTCGTTGTCATGGTCATTTATGTGTTAGTGAACCGTCATTGGCGCTGTCAGCCAAAGAAATTTCCTTTCTGCGGCAAAACATGAGTCACGTAGTGAACGGGTAGTTTATTGACACGCTTCACGGTTGGCGAGAGTGGTCCTTTGTTTTTGTGCAATCTTTTAAGATACTGTGTATGTTTTTTTCCTGTCTTTGTTTCCTTTATTAAAATTCTTCAGTTGCGAGTACAGCATTGTCCTGTCGTGTTTGTTCCTCTTCGTAGTCGGTGTTTTCTGAGCTATTTTCCCCATCATGTATACTGTCAGTCAATCGGCCAAGGCCACCGCTGCAATTCAAGGCAAGAAAACAGGAAAGAAAATGATACGAGAGCGCAACAGTAGAGATGGACAGGTATAACGAGCACATTTGGCAGGTGGTGTGTGACATCGAATCTGACAAGCATCGAGGTCACCGAAAAGTGGACGAGGCGAGGAAGAAAGACGAGATGTTTGCGTCGTGGTGTCAAAACGAACTGTCGGACCTGAACTTCCACTTGATATGACGGAGAATTTCTTCCCACTTTGTGAAGTATCTTGTTATAATACCCCTTTACACCATTGTGATCTTGAAACATTTCAGTGTCTGTGTTCTTCCTTTTCTGCATTCTCAACGTTTATGTCATTTTCTACACATTATATCGGCGATACCATAACACCAAACTATGCAAATCCCTAGCTCCACCCTGAAAACTTAATGAAGTATATCTATTAACTAAACGAGAACAATCAAATTAAAAAGAAAGCCTGTTTCGTGTGCACTTTTTATTTTATGTTTCACCTCGTAGGATGTTCAAGGGGGTATCAAACTTGACTCTACCTGACAAGCAATGTATTCGTTCGAGTATGCCGAAAGATGAAACGTATCCCCACGGAACAAGCAGTCACAGTATTTACAGTTATAATTTTGCTCAGTTTGTTCAGATATTTCAGCGTGAAAAACTCTGAAGTATTACTAATTGCCGACAAGATCAAATTGTTTCGCTTTGTTCGTTTGTACTGGGAGTGCTAACGTCTTCAGGATGACGCACTGGCAATTTCAAGGTGGAGTTCGATGAACCATCTTTTGCTTAATGAGCAAGAGACAAAATTAATGTCCCTGACTAGAAAGCGAGATTCACTTGTGTTCCCTTGCACAATAGAAAACAGTGCCATCTCCCGAGTGTCGGTAATTCGTGATCTTGTAATTTTTATTGATTCGTCTTTAAGTTTTAATGATCATGTTTCAGCTATATGTATGCCTGCCTTATGAATCTTGGGGCGATATCTCGTTTTACGAGGCAATTTTCTTTGCCTGATTGTCTTGTGTGTTTCTTTTGCTGCTTTGTGCGCACAAAGCTGTAGTTTGCTTCAATTGTTTGGAATTGTATCAACCACACTGCATCATGCTCTATCGAGCATGTTCAAAGACGCTTCATAGGCATAATCTATGACAGTCATTTCGGGCGCAAATGTTACTTCAACTATGATGTACTACTTAAAAAAGTAGGGTTGTGCACTTGGCTTGATAGAAGGTGTTTACATGATTTATGTTTTTACATAAGGTTGTGAACGAACGTATTGATTCACCACTCTTGTTAAGTACTGTTTATTTCCATGTTGCCTTGCTGTCTAGTTGGTTTCAGGGCCCGTTCTACCCCCTGACTTTATATGATACATCTCTTTTAGCAAGAATGCAACTGGAATTTAACAGGCTTGACCAATCTGGTGTAGACATTTTAAGTAACATGACAACTTTTCGACGTACGCCGGAGTCGATAATTTGTGTATAATTTTGGATCTATGTGGCTGCCTGCGTCTCATTTCGAATGACAAAATGTGTACCACTATTTTGGTTATGTGCTGTTTATAGACACAACAAAATAAATATTATATTTATTATTTTTATAATACTGCAGGAATACTCCATATTAAAGAAAGAGACAAAAATAACACACATAAAGTGAGGACATCTCAAGCAAATCAGTAAGGATATTCAAGCTGCTCTACAGTGAAGAGGTATTTGTTTTTTGTATATTTAATACTTGCGAAGTATAACTGTCATGAAAGAGACCTGTTATAACTTAGATGACCCCCTTAAAAGTGTGTAAAGTTGTCTATCAATAAAAATATTGTTGCATATACTAACAAGATGTTTTTATATTCGGAACTTCTAGCTTACATCCAATTTGTAGAAAAATAAATGTAAATTAATTATAATCTTGATCAAAAACCTGCGGGATGAGCCCGGCTGGCAAACCCTTGGCAGTTCTTACAAGGCATGCCGAATGCTTGAGCCTCAGATTGAATTCTATGTTCCCTCAGGAAAGCGGAGGAAAGCCATGGGTAAAGGCAAAAGTTGTTCTCTATCGTTCTTTGCGCTGTTTTTATTCTCAGGTAATTGCATGTAGTGCAGTATTTTTGAAAGCAAAGCCTGGGCTGGCTTCGTGCTTCACGTTGGCGTGTGCATCCATTCAGCATACGCTTCGCAGCCATGTTGAGTGTGATGAAAGCAGAATGATTTTATATTATATTTTTGTTATGATATTTTACCCGGTATTACCGCAATTTCGGGGCCGGCATAGGATCTTTCATTCACCTTTTTAGAAGCAGAACATTGACACAAATGTTCGATGTAAGGCATCAGGAATTCGCGCAGACGATAAGCCTTAAACAAAACAAAAACAAACCTTCGGACTAACCAGACGCTGGTGTTTATTTCTAGAACACGAATGTCTAGATTATCTAACTGACAAATGTTTTAAATCGTATTTCTCAAAACACTTTATTTTTGTTTTCTTGAGAGTGCCCCCACTTTTAATTGTCAGTGCCAACATGGACTGAGTAGCTATAAATGCAATCGTTTGTGGGCAAACTAAGATGACACTCTGCACTTTATTTTTATATTGAAATTATCAAATGACTAGCTAAACCTAAAAATTCATGGCATGCAATATTTTTTTATTATTAATAGGTTTCCCTAAATTGTTTCAAGAATGCCATCAACACCCCTGTCAGATGAGCGCATTACAAGCCTTCAGAATAAACTCCTTTTAAGAATCGGCGAATCAGCTCGCGATCTCGCGCCTATCGGCGTGCGGTTGTTCCCCGACCCCCTAAATGAGTTCGTTCTGAATGCCTTTAACGTGCTGGTTTGAAAAGGGTATTAGTCCTCTAGCGTTTCAAAGTCCCTAATAGTTCTGCGCAAACGTTGTCTGTAATATTGTTTTATATATTTTTTTTTCAAAATTAAAAAAAATATTATGGTAACTGGTTAAATTCAAAAAAGCACGTCAAACATAATCAAGTCGTTCACACGCCTAATTACCACGTGGAGGTACGTTTTTGTGTATATTCGTATGTATATTTCCCCTCTCCTATTCATATCGCTTTCATAAAAAGCGGGTCCATAATTGTAACAAATTTGTTGCAGAATGTTGTCCATCTTAAGTAATTGTCCATCTTGTTTTGCAGAGTAAGTCTATATACAGGGGTAGCTAATAACATAATTTTGCAGAGCAGCGTAAGGCAGGACATTGCTGTTGCGGCAAGATGTAAGGTTTGAAGGAAAGTGCCTCATCACTATTGTTGCCCGCCTGGCTTCCATTTGGTGCCGAAATTTATGACATCGCTTGTTTGAAGATGATTCATTTGCATTTGACACATTTCTAATACAGTGACAAGACTAATAATACACATGGACTCTGACGTTATCCTTACAAATATAAAACGTACCCGAACGTTTGGTATATATATATATATATATATATATATATATATATATATATATATATATATATATATATTACATTCTAGGAAAACACGTCACAAACAAGTTACACTAAACTCAAATGCGTAGAGCATATTGTAACTGACCCGCAGAAAATACAAAAAAGGGACAAATCAGGCACATATTTGCAATACCCACCAACACAAATTTATACGAAAAACAAATACGGTACGCTGTGCTACAATTAAATGAGACGTCGAAGTCGCTCTGGCATATTAAACCTAAGCTTCTTAACTTTGTCAATATCTTTCATTTCTTTCAGAACAGATCAAATGAGCTTTCACGTTCCAAAGGAAAAGCACGCACTTTCAAACCTGAAGAGCTATTACAATTAACAGCAGAAACAAACGTATAAGCAAAACCACTGTTTATAGTTCCTATATATCATACAAAAAGTTACAAGATAAGTTTTGATATATTTTTTTCTTTGACGCCTGCAGCTGGAGTGGTGAATATTACAAGACACTTGAATGAAAGACTGCTGTGCGTAACAATTCTGTGTACAACTTCTCACTCAACTGTCGCATCGAAGCGCTAACGCATATCTGCACGTATTTTGTGCGAAAATTCAAGACAAGTCACACCCTGGCACTACAAATGTGCTTTGTGGACCTATAGTAAATTCACTAGAGACATACAGTCCTATGTCGCATCATGGGAAAATACTGCCATAAAATCTTAATATTGTGTGCTAATAAAGCTTTCAAACTTGTTCTCCAAGGCAGCATGCCAGGACAGAACCTCTCAGGTTCTATAACTATTTCACCTTACGATGTACCGCAGGAAAGGCTACAATCGCGAGCTCCTTGTTCTAGGGAACATCTCGGCGGCACGAGCGCTCGTGCGTTAGGGGCAGCTGTCAACGCTATGACCTCGAGTTTCTACCCTTCGTTGCGGAACAACATAAGGTGAAACGGAGTATAGTTGTGTCAAATCAAAGGGATTTTATTGGGTGAAGTATAATATTGCTCCAAGGCACTAGTAAGATCAAAGGAACGTTGCCTATAATAGGTACTTGTTCGAGGATTTAGGGACTTGCCAAATAGTTAACTTCTGGTTAAACGCAGGGGAGCCAGAGTATGCGCAATGCATGATGCACAAGTGCGGGTGTACGGATGCTCAGCTTCAGCCAAAATGCACAGTGAGCATAACCTGGCGCTCTTCCTGTCACTTTGCGAGGAGGCAGTATCCTGGGTGCACAGCTCGTTAAGAGGATACCAATAAAACGATTTCAAACAGGGGTCAAATACAGTAATCATGTAACCTGCAGCTGGCATCCCCAGATCAATTAGAAAGCGAGCCCCACGAGGTAGTGGTGCTCCACGGTTCAAGTTGCCGCTTCAAGGGTTTGGGCAATTTCCTATACGGGACAAGACTTTCGCCTCCCCCACCCTCCGCCCCCTACCCCCCCCCCCCTCACACACACACAAACACACAGACACACACGCACACACACACACACACACAAACACACACACACACACACACACACACACACACACACACACACACACACACACACACACACACACACACGCGCGAACGTTAACACTAGTGCATTCGCGATGCGCCTTCTAGCTTGCATCACCATCGCTGCCAGCGCATCTCACAGCGTCTCACGTCGACCCCGAAGCTAGCACCCAGTGGCGTCAAGACTCACGCGGCTGCCGCTTTGTGGTGACTCCCCTTTAATTTCAGCGTATTTACCACGCGGGGCAGCTACAATATCCCCCAACGATGATGTCTAGCGCAGGCTCTATCTGCTGGGCGGTAATGGTTCGGAGGCGTCGCCGTCATAATGGTTCATGTACTGGAGCTCCGGGAGGGCTGGGAACCCCGCCCATTATCGAAACCACAGCTCAAAGAAAAGAGCGACCGGTGGTAAAGTGTCCGCCAGGGAGAATAGCGTGGCTGTGCGGTACGGCGGCCTGGCTATGTATCTGCGGGTAAAAAGACGATGCGCAGCATATATACGTAAAAAAACAATAGGGGAGACTTTGATTCATAGCACTCTTCACGCGTGCTACGTTTAATATAGGGTTTCGCATCATTGATAGTAATATGTACAGAGACATTGACACCGTGTAGGTCCGGACATTGATCCGTTGGAAGATATGAAAGACGCAAAACTGGCTCTATGACCTCTAACGGTTCCTTAAATTGCTTGGAGATTAAGCCGAAAATCACCGGCATGGTGTTTCTAAGTGAGTGACTGCGTCCGAGGACCTTACTCTTAGACAAAACAGGTTTCTATGGCTCTCCACAGAGAAGGGAACGGTCTCGTAACCTATAGGTTCCTTCAAAAATAAGAAACTTTCTTTTATGAAGTGAGGTGAACAAATATTTTCTCTCGTCTGGACATAATACTGATTGCCCCGAATCGTGCAAATCGATCTTATAAGCCTTAATGAGGACGCTACGCCTGCGGTTGTTCTTTACACGGAACGCGCTGCCTCAATTCAATCGGAACTCGTTAAAACAGTTTTCAGACAAGCACATACGTGGAGGGGACAGAGGAGCCTCAAGTAAAAACAACACAAACTTTCACCATCTGTATTCATTTCGGAAGCCGGTTCCTGTTCAGGGAAGAAACTTGCGTTTCAGACTCAGTCACTCAGTCTTCATGTTTTCAGTGCTGCGATAATAAACGGAGACAACCGAAACCCGAGATTTTGCGCATTATAGGTCTTACCTTTGCCATTCCTCGAGCCACAATTCGTTCGTCACCGCCGCACGTTACGGAGGAGTTAATGTATTCGCGAAAACAGCAGCCGCTCTATACAAAACAAATTCGAAGCATTCTATTTGTCTTATTTCAAGGTAACCGGCTAATAGAGTCCTGTGGAACCGTTTTGCATCCCCATCGGCACAAATACGATCAATGCAATCACCTAACGACGTGTGCAAATACGTATCGTCAGTTCTCGGTTTGATCGAAAAAATGCAATTTCGCTTGCAAACACAGAACCAGGAAGCCGATGATATGGCCAAAATGAACCCTCGCTGCTTACTTTAAGATCGACGTGTAAATGTTTGGACGAGAAAGATCGTAATGAACTAAGATTTTGGAACAAATGGTTCTAGGCACACATCGGCGAAGGATGTTTATATATATATATATCCTAAACAGCTCAAAATAACGTCTGCTTGGTGGCCGAGTGTTCTGAGTCGTCGTCTTTTGTAGGCAACGTTTTTTTAAACTACCCCTAGATTTAGGTTCGAGTCATCCGTGGCTCGAATCCTCCGCGAACTAACCCAGCTATGCATGAGATGCCGTGTCGTCAGCAAACTTCCCCAAATACCTAATTCAATGTGTTAGTCAAGGTGAATATTTCATAAAAAGCGGATTTTGAGGTAGTAAAAATTAATGTCGACGCATAAACTTAGGTACGCCGCGGTGGATAATGTTTCTCCCAAAGGAAGAATTCATTTCTTAAAGAGCCCGTTTCAGATCTTTTTTCTCCATTTCAGTTAAAACATCCAAGTTCTGTTATTCTTTTTCCCGCATCACGATTCTCGTGAAGGCGAGTAGCTATTTTTTGCACACAAAGAGCTCAAGCTTATGTCCGCCATTACGCAGAATTCCGCAGCTTCCTACCGAAGACACACTTTCAGAAAGGATCTACGATAGAAGTCATACGTTTGCTGGAAGTGCTCAGAATATCTTCTTTATGCCTTGCAAGAGAAAAGAAATGACTAAATAGAAAAATAAAAAAGTGTTCGTCGTGCATGTGAGAGGCCTGGAAAATAGAACGGAGTTTGGTTAGAAACAGAGAGGCAAGATGGGCTTTTTTTGCTCTAACCGAAGCCCATGCGTTAGGAAAAAAAAGTTCATCTCAATTTAATATTAGAAATGTGGGTTTGATAAAAATACAGTCAAAATTCCAAACATATTTAGTTTTAACGTAGACTGCATTAAAACACCGCAGAAACGTAGCTCCAATTTTACAGCAAAGTTCGTAACATTTATGCAATTATACAGCTCTAATAGGCGGTAGGCCCGATGCCATCGTATCCATTAAGGACGAGAGGGTTCGGGCTGCGACAATGATTACTTCTGCAGTGACTCTAATGAGTCGGCAAAATTACGGACACAGGCAAGTGCGCCAAAATCTACCCGAATATTTATTCTCTAAATACATCATGTAATTGCAGTTAAATTAGTTTTGTTGCCAGCGAAAAACGCTGCGCACATTGGTATTGTACGACAGTGTGAGTTCCATGCGCCCGCTGCCTAGATCACTAAAAAACTGAATAAAAAAATCAATGACTAAGTAGCCAAATCCAATCAGTCTGATCACTAATTCATTTTAGCGGATATACAAAGAAATGTTTGCAATTTTGATTTCACATTGTGAATTCGTCATGTCCGTAAAATGGTGGCACGATAATTATTGTCATAGCTTGTGTGGCACGACAGGAGACACAAATGGGACAATAAAACATTTTAGATAGGATATATATATATAGAGAGAGAACGTTGTTCCACCATCTGTGAGGGGACAGGAGTAGAAAAAATATTAGCAAGGAGAGTGTGTCAGTGCTGATGTAAGACAGTTGGTGCAGAACGCACTTTTGTGATCGACAACTTGGCCAGAGTGTTGGAAGCAATGACGCACCCTATCGAGTTTGCAGTGTTCGCATTCTTCACGATCACTGTTATTGTGCTAGGCTTAGTATTTTCTTTCAAGAGAACTGGCCGCTTGACAATCGAAGAAATGTTTCTTGGCAGTCGTACTTTACGGATGGTGCCGTTGGCACTCTCTGCCCTGGCCTCAATTGTGTCATCCACGGGAATTATAGCAATGAGCGCTCACTTCTATGCTTACGGCCTTCACATGGGATGGACGACGTCTGTTGCGGTTTTATTGCTGATCCCGGTCACGGTATACGTCATTGTACCGGTACTTTACAGGCTGAAGATAACATCCGTATTTGAGGTAAGAGTTTCATAAAACATGATTGAGCGTAGATACTCGATTCACTCGAATCATGACAAGTATATTTAATTAAGTTATAGGTAATTGCAGTCATTGTCATTAACTTTTAACGTCAACATCTTTCTTTTAAACCACTCTGTATTTTAGAAGGAAAATGAGGTATTTAAACAAAGCGAGTGAGTAAAAACTTCTCATTCAAGGGCTGTATTTCTCTTTTGCCTAACGCCATTGGGGGATAGGAAGGTTGTTATACACAGTCCTGGAAATCCACCTTCCGCCATGACGCGAGCAGCGATATCACGTGCTTTGCTTAGTCAATTAGGTATGTTCTACCATTTTGTTTTCTGAGACTGGGCAATTCTTGTTAGAGCAAAATGAATGATGGGGTATTATTTTTATCGATTTAAATATTATTCACAATTCAGAATGCTTAGAATAGTGGCTCGCACCCTCCCTGCCTAATACGCAATTGAATCGGAGCCTCACACCTACATTTAAATTTATGCAGAATTACTTAGTGCTTAAGGTGCAATAATCGTAACTCCAGAGGTGTCGCTTACACCTCGCGCCAAAGATGTGACTTTAAAAAGCGACGACACTGCTACTGTGAAAATAGGTAGCAAAAACTTACGCGTCCTGAAGCTGAAATTGTAAAACCAAGTAACGTGCATTAAATGTGTTTTATTAGATGAGAAATATTATGCTCGCTTATTATTGTAATGATACCAGCATTAGAACTTCATATTGGTAAAGTATACTTTACCAATTTAAAACAATAGTGCGGCTACATTAGTAAACCATTGTGGTCGTCCTTCTAGTTTAAAATATTGTCAGACGCTATAATATTTCAGTCCTATATTAGTATACTGGTTTAAAATCGGATTTGTGCCTACAGATTATTATTTATATATAGGACATTTATGAATCGCTAACTACTGTTCAAAATGCTTATATGGCACCAAGTAATTTACGCGTATTCAATTAAAAAAGACATTCTTGCCTGGTTTCAATTTCCCTTCGCAATTCCGCACTATATCGGATTTGTAAGACGGCAGTCGCGAATCACAGTCCGAGACGGCAGTCGCCCGGCACACGATAATCACCGAGAATCTGGCACATCCAGTTCCTCTACCGCCATACCGCACCACTCTCTAATAACAGAACAAGGGAGCCATCAAAGAGCTAGTAAAAGTAATACTCGACGATGATATCATCCAGCATTCGAAGAGTTTATAATTATGGTACTAGTCAAAACAAGGATGGGACATCAAGATTTTGCGTTGACTACTGCGGGTCGGTGATTAAATAGGATTACAAAGAAGGACACCACCACACTCCCTTGCATCGTCGACACGCTCAATCGACTTCACCACGCCCTTTAGTTTTGTCGGTGCGTCTCAAATAAGAATTATGTTAAATAAAAATGGAGGAGCGGTTCAGAAGTGGGTGGCCTTCATCCATCAGAATGATCTGTACGTATTGGAAGTGATGCTGCTCTATGCAACTCCAGCGACGTTTCAGCCGGTCATGACCACTTATAGGTAGGTATAAAATGTAATATGCACCTTGTTTTCTCTTTTGATGTCGTCAATATTAAAGCACGTTTGGTGAAGACGTTTAGCGCCTGAAGTCCACTACACGCTATTAGAAACGCCGGTCTCATCCTTAAGCCAACAAAGGCCGGTAAAATTTTCGGTCAAGTTGTCAGCCACGAAACCGTTAGACATGATTCTGAAAGGGCAACCTCTTTCCCACCCACCTCCAACAAGAAGGCCTCAAGAAAATGCCTTCCTGTACGTACATGCCTACTAAACTTCTATTTATGTTGAGTCCAGACGCAGCCTAAGCTACGAGGTAATGGAACGAATGAGACCATGTTAAAAGCACACTATAATGGTGTTCGTCATGTTTATGTACTTGTTTTTTCATCATCAAACCAACCATTAACAAGAAAGGCCCAGAAACTTGTGCCTTTGACGCTACTTGATTGGTCCAATTACCTCGTAGTATCGTCTATGTTTGGACTTAAGCTAAAACGAAGGATAGAGACGTTTTCTCGAAATTGTCTCCCGGATCGCCCCGTCGCTCGCTGAGCTCAAGAAAGAAGCCGTTGTTCCTAAGTTGAACGAGGAACAACAGCGTGCGTTCAACAAACTAACGCGAAATCTACAAGTTCCTCCTCTTTTGGGTCACTTAAACCAAAATTCCAAGTGGCAAGTTCGTTTCATACACACTCAAGCAACACGAAGTGGGATGCAGTGCTCGTACAGAATAGGATGGCCCAGGGAGAGTGGAGAAGGAATGCCTCCCATTCATCTGGGCATCTCGAGTTCTGAACTTCCTGTGTAGGGCGTTCTTTAATGAATTGCGTTGTGTTGTTAAGCGTTCCTTGCGTTGTGTTGTTAAGCTCAATGTCTCCATGGTACGAATGGTGAAGTGGAGCCTACTATTGCAGGAAGTAGACATCCGACATGCTTTCGTCACTACTCCCTGACCTGGCAAGACTCACGCAACCTTTGAAACTTTTAAGGCACATCACATCGCTTTTGCCCCATTCGACAAATCGGTATGAATATGCTCGGTGGACTGTCGTGGCAAATGAATTATGTGATATACCGTCACAAATTCTCTTTCATTGTGAAGTGCAATGGAAGTCGCATATATGTTTCTTGACTCCATCATTCTTCGACACGCCATGCCTACCCACGGGTTCACCTAACGCAAGGAGTTTTTCGTTTTTATCGCCATCATTCATGGGCGACCGAATACTATTGAACGACGAATGGACAGACTAGAAGATTATAAGACCATTACTGACACGATAGTGATGTACAGAGCGCGACACTGTTAGCGCGAACAAGCGATCGCTGGTTTTTTCAGTTTTTTCTCTTTGAAACCAAGGGATGCAATCCAAGTTATTATGGCTAAGGAAAGAGCTCATGTAGTTCTATAATGTAAGCGATAAAATTTCGTGCTCGTTAATCCTATTTAGAAGTAAAATGCGAAAATGCGCCGATGTCGTGTTCGCGCTAACAGTGTCGCGATGTGTACGTTGACGAGCATCACAAAACATGGGATGAAGGGCTGCCGTGCGTTACATTCGGGTACAATGGGGCAGCTTCAGAAACAGCGGTAATAATACCCTTCTAGCTGGGGCACTGCAGAAGTTACTTCCATACGAGACGCCATGCTGTCTCACGTGCCAATCGACGGTGACAAGTACGACGCTCCTCCTCAACACGTCTTGAAACACGTGAAGAATGCTCGACAAGTAACATAGCCATAACTTCTAGGCGAGTCTAGACTTATCGGTGTTAAGTCATTGGGCAGTAGGTTAATCGTCAAAACGCCCACTACGTCCTCGACGACTTGAAGAGACTGGAACTGCGCAGTAGTCATAGCGAGAAACGCCTGAAAAGGAGCTTATAAAAATACAATTGACTTTGGAGGAAGGAGGACTAAATATACAATGTGATACCCCAGAAACCCTGACCTCCATCACGCCGCGCCCTGCAACCGGGTGTTTTCTTCTTTCTTTTTTTTTTTGTTTTCTTTGTAATTTTGCATCAAGAATTATTACTCCTATATTCCACGGACATGCCTCTGTATCCGTTTTGATCGTTTACTTTCTTTGAAATTGTTTTTGTTAGTTTTGCATGGGAACAACAAGTTCTAAAATGCTATAGTAATGCCACGTCCTTTGACAAGCTGGCGGCACACACGCAGAGATCGGGGTTCAAACTCCGCGAAACGTAGTTGTCCTCTCCCAAAACGTTGCTCTTCTAAAAATGCACAGATCATCCCCGATAATGCATATCCGGGTGGTAACCTTCGAGAGCATAGAGTGATCCAAAGCGGCACTAGTGTGGGGAATCCGCTCGGTCTTACGCTTAGCTCCGTTTGAATTGTGAATCGTCAAGGCGCCGGTTCATAGCGAACGCACAAAACCCTTTAGCGCCGTGACGATACACTTTTAGCTGCTGCATAATTTTCTTTATGGGATGGTGGTTGCAGCTGCGATCGCTTAAAGGGATACTACAACGAAATTTTGGCGCTTATGTTTTGGTTTATACATGTTCAAAGGAGCAGTATCGCATCGGACACACCAATATCTTGTTAAAAAAGACACGAAAAGAAATATTAAAACAAATTAAACGATTAGCAAAAATTACCTGGTGGATGTCGCTAAAGCCTCTTCTGTAATGCCCGTCGAGGAACCTTGACAGGTAATGACGATAACTGTCTCGCCTAGAACTCGCCTAGAACAAAAGTAGAGGGGAGGGAGGAACTCCCCACTCAATGGGACTCTCTTTTGTGTGTCCCAGACGTCACTATACTCCCTCGGCAAGATTAAAGATAGTGTTTCGTGTTTTTGGAGTTTATTTTTTATCAAATTCGGATGGTGTTTTTCGGAGTTTATTTTTGGCCGAAGATTCGGTGTTTATGGAGTTTATATTCGTTTGATTCCCAATTCTCCGAAATTTAAGAGTTCAATTTTGCGGTGTCTCATATTAAAAATAAATATTAAATAATAACCGGATGTAAACGTATGTCACATGAAAAATAAAACGTACTTGTTTCAATTAAAATCTTTTCAGTTGAATTTGACGCTGGTGCCACTGCCATTGGCTATACTGATTTTTCCAACGACAAAAGTCTCACACAAATAGTGCTTCGACAAACGTCTATACCTTAGAATCTATAAACTCCCGGAGGTAATGGCTAGGAAGCTGGTAGTCATCCCACCCTATGCCATCAATCTAGCTCGCGGCCGCGCGAGATGTAGTGGTTGAGGATGTAATAGAGACGTTTCGGCTGCCCGTCTTTCCTATTTTATACAATCTCTATGGTCTATAGCTTTTAGTGTTACAATAACATACACTCTCCTTTCTCTAAATCACAAATCGGATGGCCCAAACCGGAAAACAAAAAAGAGTGGCTTTTATCTTGACACGAGTTGTTGCCCTGAATCATCTTTGACAGGACAATCGGTAAGGCACCTTTTGACAACGGTTCGAGATTTGAAAGATAATTATGGTGGCATTTTCCCAGGACCATGGACCCTGCGCTGCTCAAATTGTAAAAAAAAAATCGTCTTTTACTTTTTTCGGATAAATCCGAATTCGCCAAAATTTTACCGGAGGTGTTTTGTTTTAGTTTTTTTAGATTCATCCAAAAATACGGGACACTAATTATAGATGATTCACCCCTCACTCCAAATTCACACAAGAGCAGCTTTGAGATTAGTTGCGGTGGCCCGATCGCTGGCGTGCTTCGACCGCTTCGGTGGCTGGAACGGCTAGGGCATCCTGACGACGTCAGCTTCGCCGCAGCTTTGCTCATCCCGAGACAGAGTACGTCACTTTTGCGCCGGATGTGACGTTCCCTCTTCTGGCTGCTCTCCGAGCGCACGCCAGAGTGGGCCGTTCATAACGAAAAATACAACCATCAGGCTCATAGTGCAGAAGTGCGATTGTCATTTACGGTTATTGTGGATTATATTCAGCCTATTTATGGAGACGACCGGTATATTTCAAATTTCGTTGAAGTATCCATCCAAGGTGAAACGGAGTATACCGCTGGATCACGTGTCACCCTTTAAAATACACCGAATATAAGAATATTAAAAGACAAATTAACGATAGAGATATATTATTGTTTTCTGCTCCTGCGACCGTCAACACGCGCCTGAATTTATATCGCGGCCTATCTATTGAAAATAATGCAGAAATATTGCCTAACAGCAATAACAACTTTATGTTTCAGTACCTCCGAGCACGTTACTGCAACAAGATTTCCCTCACGGCTTGCTTCATGTACTTCATTGTAACAGTAAGTTATACCACTCTTTTTTCTTTCTGAACACAATTTTCTTTTGTAATAGATTCGTAATTATATATGGAGGTATTTTCTGGCGAAAAACAAAGTCTAAGACAGATCTATTAAATTTGAGAACAACCCACAAGTTCAGGTTTGGTTTCGCCTTCGCTGGTTGGCAACAAGTGTTGGCCTCGTTGTGTCCCCGGAGGTAGCCGCCGGCTGTGTGAAGAGAGTATCGTGTTCGCTTACGGAACAGGGAACTGACGCACCTGCACCAAGACCTCCCAGTCATGTCATATTTCATTTTTTGCAGTGACTGTCGGTATGGACTCATCCCACCACCGGAAATGGCACTCGTTGATGTTGCAGGGTTTGATGCTTTAGTTGTAGTTGTTGTCGTTGTTGATGTTGTATATGGCGTAGTAGGGCCTAGGGTGTCCGCTGTCAATGTTCCCAAATCCTTGAAAAAGATCGTCCGCCGCCCTCGAGAATCAAAGCTGAGTCCGCTGCGTGCGAAGCGTAGGCTTTACCACAGAGCTACGCCAAGCGTTAGCAAACCAAATTTATACTTGGAATTTTTGTAGTGTTCGATGCAGTTGCACGCGCTCTGGAAAAATACAAAGAAGAAGCTGATAACAAAATGCCGTAGCTTTGTCACTGCCAAGAGGTCGTGCCGGGAAACGCGCTTTCATGCTCTCCGGAACAAAACAAAAGAGAAACAAAAGCGTTTGAAACACGATGGTCTGTCGATTTTGTTCTGAAACTTTTTCTTCACGCACGCGACGCCGATGTCCAAAGACCGTGCAGTGATTTGTTGCGGCTATCGCTGTGAATGTAGTGTAGAAGAAAGCAGGGCTTCTCAAATGTTTTAGGCGTTTTTAGTCTTTATACGTAGTGTGCAGTTTGCGTAAATTTTGAAGTGCCAGCACCAAGACCGTATGGTTTGTCTCGGGCATCTTAGAAACTTAAAGGGAAGCTGAAGAGCTTTTCGAAAAAAATGAGTTAATGGTTGATTCTGACGTGTTAGTGCCTGCTGAGTCCAAATATCACAACCGTTTGACCCAAAATAATCCCTAAACGCGAAAAAAAGCGAAGAAATCAGAAGCGATCGCCGCAGCGGCACGCCATTGGCTAGTGACGCGTGACGCGCCACTACGTCATAAAAGGACCATCTCGATTCTCGCTTGCTCCGTCGCTTGCGGAAGTAGCCGGGCGCCGGGTCTTCTGCTCTTGTATATCGGGTTCGGCTTCTGATTTTTTGAAATCTTTCGGTGGATCCGAAAGAGGAATGTGTCCAAACGACCCTAGACGTGACAAACTACGCGTTCCAGCCGTTGGCAAAGTAGGAAAATGACCCCCCGCAGTAACAAACGCAGACACGAGGAACCGCTTGCGCGGGCGCCGACATAGCCGGCTTCATACCATCAGGAACGTACTGACTGCTACTTATTGTAACCTAAAACGTTGACAATAAACGGAGTGCTTTTGACCGGAGTCACGGGACGCCTCAAGCCGGATTAGCGTGACCCTCCCCAAAACGGTCGTCCGAGGACAAGAATTCTGCACACATCGGCCTTCGTGCTTGCCAGCTGCTGGACGCGTAAGCGTGCAGGCTGCATTGTTCTGAAGTGGTTTCAACTTTGAAGGGATAGTATAATCGGCTTTGGGCGACGGGAGAGCTTCCCCTGAGATGAGACGGGTGATAAAACAGGGTCACCGTTCTGCCACCGCCATGTCCTTGCGCACTATGCGAATAACTGCGCAGAAGGTTCATCCCTGTGATAGCGGTACCCTCCGCTGCGTTTAGTTTGTTTGCCACAAACTATTACGCCATTATAGCTTTAGAAAAATTGGAGATGTGTGCCCGGCAGCCCTTAATTTGATGTCAAAATCGTGAAAGCTTCCTGGACCTCTATATT
This sequence comes from Ixodes persulcatus, assembly GCA_013358835.2. Taxonomy (NCBI): domain Eukaryota; kingdom Metazoa; phylum Arthropoda; class Arachnida; order Ixodida; family Ixodidae; genus Ixodes; species Ixodes persulcatus. The sequence goes on from JABSTQ010004389.1 coordinate 19,106, forward strand.
CGCATAATTCTACCAAGATTTGTTGACTGCATCACACCACCACCAAGCATTATCATCGTCCGATCGCATTTCTATGGCACAAAGAATAATTGCATAACACAATCTTTATACGAAAAACACTGCGTAACTTGTAAAAAAAAAAGAACTCAATTCAGAAGAGAAGGTCACATGCTTTGTATTTCCAAAAAGCTCTCCTGAAGAGAATATGAACCTTTGGAAGGAAAATTTAACAAAATTTATGTTTACGTTTAAAAAATATGTGACCTCAAATAATGTCAGCAACTGTAAAAAAAATGTTTATGCTAAAACAAGTTGCACCGTGAAAGTCGCATTATGAATTGCATGACCACTTATTAGAGCAAGCCCTCCTCTCCCAAGTGACTGGGTAGCCGAGTAGATTAAAGGCAAAAGAAAAAAAATCTTGGGCTACCCAAGATTGTTTTCTTTTGTTTCCCAGATTTCCCGGACCGGAGTCGGTCCGGAAAATATGGTCACTTCAACAATATAAGAAACCAACACTAAAACACTAATATAAGGCGGTTAACACAAGAAAGCCAGTGGAAACCCACTATTCGGCTAAATGATTGCGGCTTTTCTAGCACCCTGCAGAATTCTAATAACGTAATAGCTTTTTTCTAGAACAGTCGACCTACAATTCCTACCTAGTTACGTTTCCCCCTTTGCTTGTGACTTTTAATGCGCTGAATTGCCTTCTTACCTTCAAAGATGGTCGACAGAGCGTCGGGTTCAGGCGAGACTTCTTCAGACCCAAACCCATACGTATATAGTTTTCATATGCGCCGTCCGAAACACGTTTCGAACAATAAACGGTGTACTGCTTAAACCCACCCACCCCTTTAAAATCTCGGTGACGAAGTGGAAAAGACGGTAAGCGGGAAGAACAACTGCGACGAGCGCTGTTCGTGAAAGCTGGCGGCTACACATGAGTACGGCATCCTGCAACAGCACTAGTCAGTTGGTTCGGTGCCACGAGAATTCTGCAAACACGTGAACAAACAAGAGAACAATCAACACGTCATGCGATTGAGTGAATAGCATGACCGGTCAACGGATCAAAGCAAGCGCTATGCAGCGGCAGAACGACGACGGCTCGAAAAGACACTAGAGCAGCCTACGAGTAGGGTGCCTACATGTTCCGCCGCTCCGCTGTTTAGGGTGGCGACAACGTTTGTGATACCTGTTGCCGACAAACCAGCGTTGCCTACCTCGTTACCATGGCAACCTCCGCTGTTTTCGTCGACCATTTTGTCACACTCGCTGGTCGTGCGCGCGCACTGCTCGCACTACGCCGCTAATCCCCGTTAGGGCTAAAGCCTGGTTCACATGCAGCGATTTTTGCCCTAGCGCGGCGCGATTTCTGCCGTCGCGGCGCTCTGGCCAGCACCAGCGATTGAGCGGCACGAGCGCCGCGACGGCAAAAATCGCGCCGCTTTAGGGCCAAAATCGCTGCATGTGAACCAGGCTTAAGGAGCGCCCACCGCTCTCGTTCTGACGGCGAAGTTTCGGCGTGCAATGCCGGTCTGTTGCGTTCCATTTTGTCGCGGGAACTCCAGAAATGGCGCAGTGTTGTATAGGTTCCCCACCAAGCAAGAAAGGAGGACGGCGTGGATGTCTGTCATCAGGCGGCCTCTCTGGGAACCGACCAAGGCGTCGCACGTTTGCAGCGTAAGTGCTAAAACTTTCAGTCCCGAGGCCCTGAGTGAACGAGTGCGGCGGGATGGTCGAGCGAGACTGGCTCTCCCTTATCCTTACGTTCGCTGCTTTCGAACCGCGACCGAAAACCGTTTCCGAGCATATACGTGACGAGAGGTACCGCTGAGCGGCTGAGCTTCGAACGCGAGCTCACGAGTGCTCCGGTCGTGGCCTCGCGAGCACTCTGAGGAACTCGACCACCTTTCGGGGCGACGTGCTACGTGCACGCGTCCGTGGATTCAGCAGCGATTAAAGAAGCTTCACTCCAGTTCACGTTTAAAATTAATAACATCGGTCTGTCGTTGTGTAAGACGAAATTCCGCTTCTTGGAGCAGAGTGACAAAATACTGACAAATGTGCCACCGGTGCCACTCGCAGAGCAACAGTTCAGTTCAGCTATTCAGCAGCTGCTGACGAACACCTCATAACTCTCGGTGTGCACATAGCGGAAGAGGCTAACTGAACCCAATCGGTATATAATACTACCCAATTTACAAACACATATCTTTAATTTGTTGATGTGGGTAAATGATGGAGCCTCGCGGCAAAATTGTGCAAAAGCTAGTCTTCTTTCGAATAAGTTTGTTACAAACACCTATGTGGGGTCAGAGTTGAATTGTCAACGTGGATATATGAAATATTTATTATGATGTTGCGTCTGAGACCTTCGTAAACATTTCAGAAACACTTCGAAAAGTCCTGTTACGAAGAAAAACGAGCAGACGGGTGGCGGCGCCTCAAGCAGACTGCGGTGCCAACATTGTTTTCTTCCCAAGGTGAGCAAAGTGACAATTTTAGCCCAGTGAAACAAGCAAGACTCCAGCATACAGGGAGAGGACGGCAAAACGTATCGTCATCTTCTGTGTCACAGTTGTAAATGTCACTTCACACACAAAACTCTAAGGCCCGTTTCAGACGGAGCAATTTCACCCAGCAACTTGACGTCATAACACAAGCAATACGGGCCGTCCGCGTTCACACGCAGCAACCGAATTGCTACGACTTGCTATCATCATCATTCACTTTTAATTTTCTTGCACTATTTAGACGCAAAGCTACGCGCTAAAAACGTGTTTTTATAATTTTGAATGGCGTTGAGAATACTAACTCATCTTTCTGAAAAGGTATATTTCCAAAAACGATCGATTTCAAACCAGATCCAAGTCTTTAGCTGTTATCATCACCACCACGGGGGTGTCACGTGAAAATATCGCATCCCTGATTGGCTGTTGCCGCTTCAAACGGCTCCGAGTTGTTCGAGTTGCTCGTCCGTTTCGAGCCGGACCCGATCTCAGCAATTCGTGTCGATCTAGGGAAAGCTAGGGAACAACCCGCCAGCAACCTCAAAATTGCTGGAAAAGTTGCCCCGTCTGAAGCGGGCCTAATGATGTCCCTGAAAGGAAGGCAACTGTGTATGCAATACAAAATGTAAAAAAAAAAAAAAAAAAATTCACACACTAAAATGGTTTTAAAAATCAAAAACTTGACAGATCTTGTAGCAACTTTTCTCAAAACTGTCTTTAACTGGTCAGATGGTTGTGCTGAAATTTCAAGTCGGAACTACGAGTACAAAAAAAATAAGAAAATAATTTATTTTTTCAACGGCGGTGCGGCAGCTGTTGGGGAGACACTGAACGACGCCCATGTTTCTTTGCCTTATCCAGAGATAGCGCTACGGATTCACTGGACGCTGACTGAACAAAAAAGCGCGCTTTTATCCGAGTTGTTGGTTGCGTGGGATATTTGCCAAAATAAAGTTGTTTGGGTCTTCAGTTAAGTTTTACAGTGCAGAAAGTGTCACGCCATAAATATGAATAAATAAAACCGCCAACGTCTGCTCCAGAAATGACGTACCTTTGTTTGCAACGGTTCTTGTTTCATGCATCGTCTGCTTTCGCAGTTTGACGTTCATGCTCTTGCCTTTCATTTGTTATGGCTGTTTCTTTTTTTATTTTGTTCAACGCCTCAGCATGCGACAACTGGGCTCCAAGGAGAGGTTCCAGGTGGTTCTCTGGTACACAGCAACTGGAAGCTTCAAGGAAGTCCGAACAAAGTGCCGGGCCGCCTTCAACAGAAGACCACCCTCTCAGCCAACCATCATCAAGTGGGTGACAAGGTTTGCCCAAGACGGGAGGGAATATAACAAGTCTCCGAACCATGTAGAAACGTCACCGAAACGAAGACAGCAGCAAGCCGTTCTCGACGCTTTCGAAGCGCAGCCCCACCTCTCAATCAGGCGTGCTGCTCAGAGATAAGCGTTTCGCGTTTGAACTGGTTACAGGTTGCCCCTTTGTGTTGGTGGTGGCTGATTGTGGGCTATATAAGGAGGCGGACTAAATAAACCTGGTAGCTGAGTTTGAGACGTCGTCCTGTCCTTTTCTGTTCCTTCGATTTATATGTTCACTTCTACCGCAGTCTCAGGTTTATTCAACATGGTGCTGCTCCTCAGCTCAGCCTAAGCCGGGGCTTCGTGTGGCAGGTGCTTCGCCGGCGAATGTACCCGTTCAAAGCGCAGCTCCTGCACGAACTGAAGCCAGAGGACTACGCACGGCGAGTGCAGTTTTCTGAGGACAAGCTGGCGCGGATTCAGGCCAACCCCTGCCACCTGCAATTCCTCATGTTTATGGACGAGTCAGTTTTTCATCTCGACGGCCGCGTCAACAAGAGAACTGCAGGTTGTGGTCTGGCACAAACCCGCACTGGTCGACCAAACATGCTGTTCAGTCGCCGAAAGTCGTCGTGTGGTGCGGCATATGACGAGAGGGTGTCGTCGGCCCGTTCTTTTTCGATTATACGGTGACCGGTGACACGTACCTGAAGATGCTGGAGGAACAGATTTTACCAGAGCTGGAAACTGCACTTATGCAACGTGAAGTTTGCATATTCCAACAGGATGGGGCCCCTCCCCACTGTGCAAGCAATGTGAGAGCCTGGCTCAACAACAAGTTTCCCAAGAGATGGATGGGCTGTGGCTCTCTGAACATGGCTTGACCTCCTCGGTCTCCAGACCTCACCCCTTGCGATTTTTTTGTCTGGGTGTACGTAAAGGCCCAAGTGTACGCCCGGCGATCGAGGACCATCCCGGAGCTGTAAGAACACATCATCGACGCATTCGAGACCATCAGTGATGATATGTGGGAGGCAGTCTTCCAGGGCTACGAGAGGAGGCTGGAAAAATGCATCAAAGTTCGCGGCGGGCACATCGAGCTGGGAGTCGAACCGTTTTTTTTTTTCTTCTTGAGAGAGTATGTACGTGTGAATGAGGCATTTGACCGCAACTACGAAGACCGCAGTTCAGATTTCAACGGCTCTTTTCAGAGCCATCAAATTGCTGCTTTATTGGGCGCACTCCTGGCTGCCTCTCGTGTCTCGTTCAAACGTCAAACTGCGAAAGCAGACAATGCACAAAACAAGAACCGTCGCAGACGAAGGTACGTCATTTCTGGAGCACACATTGGCGGTTTTATTTATTCGTATTTATGGCACGACACTTTCTGCACTGTGAAACTTAACTGAAAACCCAAACAACTTTATTTTGGCAAATATCCCACGCAACCAAAATCTCGGATAAAAGCGCGCTTTTTCGTTCAGTCAGCATCCAGTGAATCTGTAGCGCCATCTCTGGATAAGGCAAAGAAACATGGCCGTCGTTTGGTGTCTCCCCGACAGGTACCGCTCCGCCGTTGAAAAAATCAGTTATTATTTTCTTATTTTCTTTGTACTCGGAGTTCCGACTTGAAATTTTAGCACAACAATGTGACCAGTTAAAGATATTTTCGAGAAAGGTTACTACAAGATCCTTCAAGATCTTGATTTTTGCGAGCCATTTTAGCGTGTAAATATTTTTGTGACACCCTGTATTTTGTAATACCTCTTGAAAGTAAATATGAGAATTTAGAAAACAAGGAGGTTTCAACTTTTTGTACAATTTTAATATGTTCCGATCAGGGGCGGATCCAGAGGATCCCCTGAAGGGGGACCCCAGGATTGAAAAAAAAAGGGGTGGGAGTTACAAAGAGGGAACACTCACTGCACACCTCATTGGGTGTTGGATCTTTGTTTAAACATATACAAATAGTAGGGAAAGGTATTTCCTCCTCAGCGACACAAAGTGTGGCAATTCAAGACACAACTGCGATACCTCCCGCTTCGAAGGGAGGGATAACGGTATCTTGATTTAACTCTGTGCCCACTTCGCACGACCCAAGAGTGTGGTACTGAGGTTTAGGTTTTTCAGTACATTCCGATAAACCACAAAAATTATTCCCAAGTTGGTTTTATCAAACCTTTGTGGGAAGAAAATCTTCATCTACAGTTTTATTTTGGCACAAAACACTGCCTCCAATGAACCAGGCTTGTACAAGATACTCACTAAAAGTATTTAAGTTAAGTTACTGAGTAACTTGAGTAGAGTATTTAAGTTACGTTCACGTCTGCAGTGAACTGTCCGCGAGGCTGGTTTTTGCTCTGGATCCCCACGTCTCGTTTCTTTTCCTTGTCAGTACAAGGATGTCTTCCGATTATTCGGGTCACATGAATGTTCCAGGGTGGTTGGATCTGGATCTGCCACTGGTTCTAATACGCAGGATGTCCAGATGCTCTCCCCCAAATAATGACCAAGCAATGCTGTTGAAGTGCACCTCGACCAAATTTTTCACGTGTTCTTTTTTGTAAGGCAACTGTTTCTTGTGTTCAAATTTAATTAATATGTTCCTTAACAAATTCTTTCCAGTTTCACCCAAAAAGTATGAGCCAGCAAGGTCAAGCCCCAAGAAAGTTGTGCGGCCACTTGAAAACGCAGAAATGGGCTCACTCGGCTTGCCTGCAACTAGCGCCAATGGATTGCCTGGGACTACTGCCGGCTCACCCATCCATCCGTTGACTGAGGACGGAATACCTGATGATGAAGCCTGTGGTGAGACCTTGACTGCATCGGATGGCACAGGGCATCAACTGATTACGTCGATAGCCACTACTTCAACTTCTGTGCAAGACGACTTCGTCCCCATGCATTCTTGCACAGATGCGGAGTTAGAAGATGCTGGCGATCTTTTATCACCAACTGGCAGTGAGCTGCAACAAGGAAGCATGCCAGCACAAACAGAAAGTCTATGCTGCCTTGAGCTAAAGAAAGTTGTAGCTGATGTGACACGGAAATATAACAACCTTCAACATCATCATGAAAATGCAAAAAAAAAAAAATTCTGGATCTGCCACTGGTTCTAATGCGCAGGATGTCCAGATGCTCTCCCCCAAATAATGACCAAGCAATGCTGTTGAAGTGCACCTCGACCAAATTTTTCACGTGTTCTTTTTTGTAAGGCAACTGTTTCTTGTGTTCAAATTTAATTAATATGTTCCTTAACTAATTCTTTCCAGTTTCACCCAAAAAGTACGAGCCAGCAAGGTCAAGCCCCAAGGAAGTTGTGCGGCCACTTGAAAACGCAGAAATGGGCTCACTCGGCTTGCCTGCAACTAGCGCCAATGGATTGCCTGGGACTACTGCCGGCTCACCCATCCATCCGTTGACTGAGGACGGAATACCTGATGATGAAGCCTGTGGTGAGACCTTGACTGCATCGGATGGCACAGGGCATCAACTGATTACGTCGATAGCCACTACTTCAACTTCTGTGCAAGACGACTTCGTCCCCATGCATTCTTGCACAGATGCGGAGGTAGAAGATGCTGGCGATCTTTTATCACCAACTAGCAGTGAGCTGCAACAAGGAAGCATGCCAGCACAAACAAAGTCTATGCTGCCTTGAGCTAAAGAAAGTTGTAGCTGATGTGACAAGGAAATATAACAACCTTCAACATCATTATGAAAATGCAAAAAAAAAAAAAATTCTGGATCTGCCACTGGTTCTAATGCGCAGGATGTCCAGATGCTCTCCCCCAAATAATGACCAAGCAATGCTGAAGTGCACCTCGACCAAATTTTTCTCGTGTTCGTTTTTTGTAAGGCAACTGTTTCTTGTGTTCAAATTTAATTAATATGTTCCTTAACTAATTCTTTCCAGTTTCACCCAAAAAGTACGAGCCAGCAAGGTCAAGCCCCAAGGAAGTTGTGCGGCCACTTGGAAACGCAGAAATGGGCTCACTCGGCTTGCCTGCAACTAGCGCCAATGGATTGCCTGGGACTACTGCCGGCTCACCCATCCATCCGTTGACTGAGGACGGAATACCTGATGATGTAGCCTGTGGTGAGACCTTGACTGCATCGGATGGCACAGGGCATCAACTGATTACGACGATAGCCACTACTTCAACTTCTGTGCAAGACGACTTCGTCCCCATGCATTCGTGCACAGATGCGGAGGTAGAAGATGCTGGCAATCTTTTATCACCAACTGGCAGTGAGCTGCAACAAGGAAGCATGCCAGCACAAAGAGAAAGTCTATGCTGCCTTCAGCTAAAGAAAGTTGTAGCTGACGTGACAAGGAAATATAACAACCTTCAACATCATCATGAAAATGCAAAAAAAAAAATTCAGACTCTGAAGAATGAACTACAAAGTGCACAAGAACAACTTCGGGCACTCAGGGACCCAAAGTTCCTGGCTGATGACCAGAGGAAAGTAATTGCAAAGCAATCCAGCAGGGGAATGACATGGTCTCTGCAGACCATAAAACAAGCCCTACAAATGAAGTTCGCATGTGGAACAACAGGCTACGAACTCCTCCGAACACTGGGCTATCCACGGCCGAGCACCAGAACTCTGTTAAGGAGAATGCAGAGCTTTCACTTCTTGCCTGGACTTCTCGGAGAGGTGTTCGACATTTTAAAGAAAAAAGCTGACGCCATGGAAGAGGCAGAACGAGACTGTGTATTGTTATTAGACGAGATGGAAATTGCGCCAGGCATTGAGCATGACCAGTCTGAAGACTGCTTCCTTGGGTCCATGGCTCTTCCAAACAGGAATGACGATGCTAATCGTGCCCTAGTATTTATGCTGGGAGGCCTGACATCCCGATGGAAACAAGTGATTGCCTACCACTTCACAGGAAGGTCACTTAATGGCACACTCCTCAAGGACTTCGTTCTGGACCTCGTGAAGTTGTCCTATGAGGTGAGACTGAAGGTGTTGGTAGTCACTAGCGATATGGGTGCATCAAACCGGGCCATGTGGCGTGAGCTTGGGCTCATCAGCACGAGAACCGAGGATACCACTTGTAGCATTCCCCACCCACACCTGCAAGGACGCCGGTTGTATTTTATGGCGGACGTTGCACATTTGATCAAGAACATTCGAGGCCAACTCCTTCGCTCTGAAGTTTTTGTTCTCACCAAGCGGACCATGGAAGAAAATGGGCTGCCCAGTGACAGGGTCAAACTGGAGTACCTTGAGACAGCACTAAACATGGACAAAGAGAATGAACTCAAAGTTACCCCAGGCTTGTCGGAAATCCATGTGAGCCAGGGACACTTCACAAAGATGAAGGTTAACATTGCCATACAGTTTTTTCGAGAGGATTCAACCGCCATACGGTACAGGGTGAGCCAAGGCCAACTACCACCAGAGGCAGAAACCACAGCTTGGTTTTGTGAGCTTGTCTTCGGCTGGTTTACCCTCATGTCATCGAGGCACCCAGTTGTGGCCATCAGTCACTTTGACGGCAACAAATACCGTGCTGCCATTCAGAAGCTGGACCTCGCAGCTCGGACGTTCCGCGAAATGAACATGGGTGAAACGGCGCACTGGAAGCCGTCTCAGGCGGGTCTCATTGCTTCCACAACTGTGGTTTATCAGCTCCAAGAAGAACTGCTTAACGAGCATGGATATGACTATCTGCTCACGGGAAGAATGACGCAGGACTGTTCAGAGAATTTGTTTTCTGTTATCCGCATAAAGAAGCCAGTGCCATGCGCGTACGACTTCAAGTATGCTCTCCGAATGGTCTGCGTGAGCCAGTTTGTCTACACTCCGAAGACATCTGGTTATACTGTAGATGACAGAGAGTACCTTGGAGACCTGTTCTCAGCTTGTCCAAGGGCTGCACCTCAAGAGGCTACTCCGACGGAAGAGGTCATGGATGGCGTGCTCGACTCAATCACCAAAGAAGAGGGTGATATATTGGCGTACGTTGCAGGATTTCTTTCTGCGGGCAGTGCTCAAAAGTGTGAACTGCAACAACTGCAAGGGAGCCCTGACAGCGAACTCTAACAGCCAACATGGAACACTCATTAGGCTCAAGGAATTTGTCAGAGACGGTGAAAACCTCACATACCCCAGCGACGCAGCTATGAAATTCTCGTCGACTGTGAAGAGCAGTTCAAGGGCCTGACCTACACCACTGACATTTTGAACCTGACCTCTCCGTTTAAAACCATTCTGGCTGTTCTTAAAGGAAACAGTACCGTGAATACAGGAGCATGCTCTCCACACAGAGACGATGTCGAGCGGCTGCTTCTAGAAAAGTATCTTCGCTTCAGGTTGAAAGTTCACTTGAAGCAGGCCCGTCGCGACGAACAAGCAAATGGCCATTCGAGCAAAACGTGCGCTGGAGTGAACCTCTCCTAAGGCTCACTTAATGCACAGAGTTGCTACAAAGGATCAATTTGGCTAGTGTATTACAACTGCAAACATGGAGTCTTTAATGGGCATTATACGATGATGATTAACACCTCTGTGCACCAGGACAAATTATGTTCTATCAAACATGCAAGAGTGAAGATTTCAACTTGTGATGTCAATGTGCAGTGTGAGCAAACTGCACTGTGTGCCACAGTTCTATGGCTTGGTGTGTTAATGAATCTTACCTCGAACCATGTAGAGCGAAACAACACTGGGTTCCATCCTTACCGCTGGCTGTTTCGAACTGAATGAAACATTGTATCCAGTATTGCACTAGGTAGATAACTCTGCATGA
>JABSTQ010004390.1:0-40505 GCA_013358835.2 Ixodes persulcatus
CATCATTGCCTTCTTTGCCATGACGGCGAGGAAAGCAGACAAACTTTATTTTGCGGAAGAACGCTGCGGCGCAGCGATACCAGGTGCGTTCTAAGGCCCTTCTCGCATGCTTTTCAATGGGCGGAAGGCGAACAAAAAGAGTTCAAAATAGGGAATTAACGCAGAATGCTGCATTTCTCTAGCGCCTCATAATATGACGAGCCTTGCACGAAAAGCATGTTTTAAGACCGGAGTTTGGAGATAGTTTTTTTTTTACAACAACATGGGTCTAAAGTATCTATGTGCCGCAAAAGGCACATCAAGCTATTTAGGAACACGTGTCGCAATCTCTATTTTATATTAAGAAACTGCAACTTACCGTAACTGAATGGAAAAAGTTCGAGGTCTAATAACATTTTAACGTGTAATATATTGATATGGAAGTTCTTGAAAATGTATTATCAAAGGATGCTTCGTAATTTATTGTCTCGTAATTTTAATTATTTGACATGATCCGTTTTTGGAGCACCATAAAATAATACCCTTTTAATGCTTTTTTTATTTTTAAATATACATTATCTGTACAGTTTGTTTCTTACTGTTTTAATTCATTATATTCAACTGAACGCCCTCGTAAAATATCCTGGACGGTGGGACGTTATAGCTCGAGGAGGAAGGAGGATGAGGAATAAACTTTATTGTAACTTGAGCAGACGAAAGCTTGTGGGTCGTCCCCAGGTGGGTGGCTGCCTCAGTCCAGGATGCCATGGTCCCGCGCTGCCAGTCTGGCCCTGTTCACCAGTTGGGACTGGTCCTCAGGTTTTGAGCTGGTCAGCTGGTCCACCCACTGCTCCGCGGTTGGTCGGGAAATGGGGAATACTGAGGTGTTGTGCTGGCACTCCCATACCATACGGTAGAGAGTGTTAGGCGCTCGACAGTTTTTGCAGTCGTAGTCATATTGAGCTGAGTACATTGCGTGAAATAATGTGCCGTGCGGGAAAGTGTTAGTTTGTAGCTGTCTAAGTGTCACGGCGTCCTCTCTGAATATTGTGGGGTGTGGGAGAGGGTAGGGGTTCTTCTCCCTAGTCTGTAATGTGCCAGAATGTCGGTGTATTTTTTTGGAGTGCCCTCGTCTGTATCCACTGGAGTACGGTCGCTCAGCGAGGTAGCCCGGAGGGAGTGTTCTCGGGCAGCGGCATGCGCCGCTAGATTACCCGCTAAGGTTTCGTGTCCTGGGGTCCAGACTATGTCTATTTCGGGGGGATCTTTGATTTTTGCTAACGTTTCGAGTGCAAACCGTGATATTCGGCCTAGTTGGTAATTTCTGCAGGCGGCTTGTGAGTCTGTTATGACCGTGAGGAGTTCCTTACCTGTCGTCGCCGCAAGAGCGATTGCCGTCTCCTCTGCCGAGTCCGTGTCTGGGGTCCTCACGGAGGCCGCCGCGATTTCTTCGCCCTTGTTGTTTACCACGCTAATCGCGTGTGCTTTCTTTCCCTTGTATTTCGCTGCGTCGGTCTAGCGCACGCGGTCATAGTCTCTCTCGTAGGCATTTCTCAGTGCTCTCACTCTTGCCATTCGTCGTTCTTTGTTGTGTTCTGGATGCATGTTGCGAGGAATGGATGCAACTGTGATCTTGTCTCTTAGTTGTGATGGAATCCTTTGTTTACTTCTAGACTCGTCTTCGATTGCGTAACCCAGTCTTCTTAAGGTGTCCCTGCCTGTCTTGGTGAGCTTAAGTCTTTCAACCTGGCTCACCTTGTGTGCTTCTGCCAGCTCTTCCCATGTGTTATGTATACCCAATCGGAGTAGCTTCTCTGTGGAGGTTGTTGGGGAAAGTCCCAAGGCCAGTTTGTACGTCTTGCGGATGAGTGTGTCAATCTTCTCGCGCTCGCTGTTTTTGAGTCCCAGATATGGGGTCCCCGTACGTTATTCTGCTGATGACGAGTGCTTGAATGATTCTCAAAGTGTCTTGCTCCTTGAGGCCGTGGTTTCTGTTTGTTACCCTTTTTACTAGGTGCGTAACTTGTGTGACTGTTTCTTGAAGTTTCTGCACTGTGGCGATCCCTGCACCATCCTTCTGAAATACTAGTCCCAGGACACGGAGCACGTCGACTTGTGGAATGTTATCTTCATGTAAAGTTAGTACGGGGTCTGGTGTTTCCGGTGAAGGACGACCTCTCGCCCTCTTTCTTAGCACCAAAAGTTGCGATTTATCCGGGGAACACGAGAGACCGAAATCGTTCAGATATCTCTCGGTCCTGTTCACCGCTTCTTGCAGAGCGCCTTGTTGCATTCCTGCCGATCCCGACGTCGTTCATATGGTAAGATCGTCAACATAGATTGCATGGCTGAGACCTTTAATGTCTTTTAGAAGGAGCGGGAGACTCCTCATTGCAATATTGAAGAGCAACGGTGAGATCACCGGTTCCTGAGGGGTTCCCTTTTGTGGCGCCTTGATCTGTTCGGTCCTTAGGTTTCCCAGGCCTATGGTCGCTCTCCGGTCCATGAGAAAGTCATGGACGAAATTATATGTCTTTTGGCCGCAGTTTGTCCTCTGTAAGCTGTCTAGCACCGCTCTGTGGGAGATGTTGTCGAACGCCCCCTTGACGTCCAGTTCTAGAATTACGCTCTTTTTCTGCGTGCTGAGGTTGTCTGTTTGTCACGATTGTCAAGGAGAAAGAAGAAGAATCAGGGAAGGGCGGGCTGTCTACAGGCGAGACGAAGAAAAGGAAGAAGAGGGATAAGAATGCAAAGGGTGTACTTGGAGAAGGACGTCCTTGGCTCTGCTCCGAGGCGAGTCCACTAGACACTGGCCACGCTCCAGTGTAGCGAAGCCACCTCACCGATCTCCAAGACTCCGACCTGGCGACATCGCACCCCAGAGGCGACCACGAGAAGCAGCTGACCCTGCTTCAGCATTCCAAGGTCGTGAGTGACGATCGACATTCAGGGGACTGGCTCACGGGGACCGATAGTGTTCGACTTTTGGATTTACTTTCTTGTACATAACAGTAGTGTTCTTTATGTTGTAAATATATGTTTTATTATTCTACTTGCTCGACCTCTGCCTCCACTGATTCCGTGTACCGTGCTGGTCGAACGCGACAATTTGGCGAGCCTGCCAGGATGCCCTTAATTTGATCACGCCGGCCGGAACGTGCACGGATTGGTGGAGTCGAGTGAGGCAGTATGGATAACGAACGATTATTGGCGGTAGGGAAAGAGTTAGGCTACCAAGGAGACGAGTTGAGGAAATGGATAGAAGACGAAAAGGCTAGCGCAAGGGAGGAAAGAGCGATGGCTAGACAGGATCGAGAGTTAGAATGCGCTAAACTAGAGAAAGAGCGGGAAATTTTACAACTTAGATTAGCGGTACAGGAAGCCGCAGGGACCTCCTCTGAGAGAAGTAGGGACAATGGAGAAGGGGGGACGAACGGACAGAGACATCACTTCAGTCCGCACAAGCTGATTCCCCAATTTAACGATGCCCGGGATGACCTGGATGCATATCTTCAGCGGTTCGAACGTACAGCGACGGGACTTGATTGGCCCCAGCAAAAATGGGCCACAACGTTAAGTCTGTGCTTGACCGGCGAAGCACTTACAGTAGTCGGCCGTATGTCCCCAGCGGACGCATTGGATTATTCGAAAGTGAAACTGGCACTCATGCAGAGATTCCGATACACGAAAGAAGGCTACCGAGAAAGATTTCGAGAAGCCAAACCCGATGACGGAGAAACGAGAAAGCAGTTTGCCGCCCGACTAGCAGGGTATTTCGACCGATGGATAGAGATTTCAGGCGTGGAACGAACGTTCGAGGCCCTCCGGGACAAAGTACTCGTTGAACAGTTTCTACAGAGCTGTTCTAGTCGCTTGTCGGTGTTCCTTAGGGAACGAGACTGCCACACATTAGAGGAGGTAGCTTCTAAAGCCGATTTATATCTGGAGGCCCAGACACCAACAGGAACAAGCAAGCCGAAAGTAGAAGAGCTGACTAAGAAGTCGAGCACGGCAGACACAGACGGAGCGGCCAGTGTTGGAAGTAGAAAGACCATCCGGTGCTTTCTCTGCAACAAGGTCGGACATAAGGCAGAAAACTGCCGCAGCCGTCCGTCCACGTCCAAGACTTTGACTTGTTGGAGCTGTGGCCGCACCGGGCACCGAGCGAACACTTGCGGGTCAAAGCTAGACAACCGACCTCAGGCATCCTGCGTATGGACGGTGCCAAGCCACGCGAGGGGTACCGAGGTAGATGAATCTTACGTGACACTTCAGGACGGCGTCAAGATACCCGTGGTGAACGCTGCTGTGGGACGAGCTCCAAAATTTCTGGTTGAAAACATGCCTGTGGTGGAGGGACGTCTCGGTGACCGCAAAATAACGGTTTTGAGAGACACCGGCTGTAATACGGTCGTCGTTCGAAAGGAGATGATTCCCCCTGAGTCGTTCACAGGAACGTTGAGTCCGGTGTTCCTGTTGGACAGAACCGTGAGGTATGTTCCGGAAGCGGAGATTCTGGTAAGGACCCCATACTTTACGGGAAGGGTAATGGCAAAATGCGTGAGCAACCCGTTGTATGACTTAGTGCTCGGGAACGTGCCGATGGTGCGAGGCGTGAACGACCCCGACCCAAATTGGAACCAGGTTGAAGAGATGAGACCAGCTAGGAGGTTAGTAAGGCAGACGTCGACAGGAGAAAGAGAGGAGGACAGCCGAGAAGGTATCGTCGAGCAAGGTCAAGAGGGTTCTTCAGAACCATTGCGAACGGCCGCACCAAGCTTGGAGCCGTGCAGTAACGAGCCTATGCTCACTGCGAACACGATGGAGGCGGGAAGAAATAAAGATCTACCAAGACAACCGCAAACCGGACTGATAGTACCGCAGGTTTCACCACTAGAGGCAACAGCGGAAGAGATGCTCACGGAGCAGAGAAATGACGAAAGCCTCAAGAAATGTTTCCGTAACATCGGCAAGGTCACTTCTAAGCACGGAGGGAGAACGACGCTAAAGTTTTTTTTAAGGAACGATTTGCTTTACAGGAGTTGTGCCTTCAGCTCGGGAAGGAAAACAAAGCAGCTGGTTCTCCCCGAGAAGTTCAGGAGAACTGTCGTCACCATGGCCCATGATGGCATAATGTCGGGTCACCAGGGAATTAACAATACGATAGGCCTGGTCGCGGAAGAATTCTTCTGGCCAGGAATGCAAAGCGAGATTCGCCGATACGTGCGGTCATGCGACGTGTGCCAGCGGACCGTGCCCAAAGGAAGAGTGGGCAAAGCGCCCTTGGGCACAATGCCAACCATAGCGACGCCCTTCCAAAGGGTAGCCATCGATATCATTGGCCCTATTACGCCCAAGTCAGATTCGGGAACGCGGTATATACTGACCATGGTAGATGTAGCCACTAGATACCCGGACGCTGTGGCTTTGCGCACAATCGGGACCCCTGAAGTGGCAGAAGCCCTAATGGACATGTTTACGAGGTACGGCGTACCGGTAGAAATTCTCAGCGATCGAGGATCCAATTTTACATCGGATCTTATGAAGGAGGTGAGCCGCTTGTTGTCGATGAGGCACCTCCTAACGACCCCTTACCATCCTATGTGCAACGGCCTTGTTGAAAGGTTCAACGGCACCATTAAGCAAATGCTGAAGCGAATGTGCCAAGAAAGACCTCGAGATTGGGACAGGTACTTGCCAGCGCTACTTTTTGCTTACCGAGAGGTGCCCCAATCTAGCTCAAGATTTTCTCCATTTGAGCTATTGTATGGAAGGAGGGTACGAGGACCATTGACCATCTTAAGAGAAGTATGGTCCAATGAGGCAATGACTCAAGAAATGAAGACCTCTTACGGATACGTCCTGGAGTTAAGAAATAAGCTCGAGGAGACGTGCGAGATGGCCCACCGCTGTCTCGAGGCTGCTAAAGAAAAATACAAGGGCCATTACGACCAGAAGAGTGTCAAGCGAGAAATGAAAGCAGGAGACAAGGCGTTATTACTCCTCCCAAGTGACAACAACAAAATGCTGATGCAGTGGAAGGGTCCATTCGAGGTCACTGCCAGAAGAAACGAGGTCGATTACGAGTTGGATGTCAGAGGTAAGAAAAAAGTGTTCCATGTGAACATGCTGAAGAAGTATGAAGAAAGAGAAGAGCACGAACAAGTCGCCCTAAGGTGCGGGTTGGCAGTGGAAGTTGACGGTGACGATGACGTCAGTGACGATGGAGACGGGGACGATGTCCCAACGCTGTCTCTGAAGAAACAGCAAGACGAGCAAGATGTAGTCATTGAGGCCACTTTGGACATGGAGAAAAGACGCCAAGTGTTAGACTTGATGGCTGACTACGGAGAGGTCTTCTCAGATCTACCAGGCAAGACTAACATGATCAAGTGCGACCTCAAGTTGACCACCCAAACACCAATACACATAAAACAGTACCCATTGCCGTTAAAAGTACATGAGGTGGTGGAGGAAGAGATAACTGAGATGTTGCAAATGGGCGTTATAGAGAGATCAAATTCGCCGTATAACGCACCTATGGTGATGGTAAAAAAATCGGACGGTTCGAACCGGTTTTGCATAGATTTCCGGCGACTGAATCAAGTACTGGTGTCCGATGCAGAACCCATACCAAGGGTAGACGTCACTTTTGCGAAGGTGGGACGCAAAAAGTTCTTTTCTAAACTTGATTTAGTCAGAGGGTATTGGCAAATCCCCATGGACGAAGCGTCTAAAGAAAAGACAGCATTTTCATCATCGAGTGGGCTGTATCAATTTAGGTTCATGCCCTTCGGTCTGAAAACCGCAGCAGCAACTTTCACGAAGTTGATGCGGAAGCTGCTGGAGGGTATACCGGACGCATACCACTACATTGACGACGTGCTGGTGGCGACAGACTCGTGGCAAGAACACATCGACACACTGGGGGAAGTTCTGAGCAGGTTGCGCTCTGCCGGTTTAACGATAAAACCAAAAAAGTGTGAAATTGGGTTTCACCAGATAAGCTTTTTGGGCCATCGTATAGGATTGGGATTAATTGCGCCGAAACAAGAGATCCTCACGAGAATACAGGACTCACCGAGACCAACTACGAAACGACAAGTAAGATCATTTCTCGGACTGACGGGATTTTACAGGGAGTTTATTCCCAACTATGCAGGGCTCGCAGCTCCCCTGACAAACCTGACGAAGAAGGGGGCACGAAATGACGTGGAGTGGGAAGAGGAACATGAAGCAGCGTTCTCTCACTTGAAACAATTGCTAGCTGAGCCACCCATCCTTATGGCTCCGGACTTGGGAAAGGAATTCACATTGCGGACTGACGCTTCAGACGCAAGCTTGGGAGCGGTGCTCCTACAAGAGAGAGACGGGGTGCTACATCCGGTTGCTTACGCCAGCCGAAAACTTAGCAGGGCGGAGAAGAACTTCGCAACAATAGAAAGGGAATGCTTAGCACTGGTTTGGGCGGTGGGAAGATTTACGATTTATTTGTACGGTAGAAAATTTCGGGTTCAGACAGATCATCAACCACTGGAGTTCATTAATAAGGCAAAGTACACGAACAGCCGTATCATGAGGTGGAGCATGAAGCTACAAGATTACAGCTTCCACGTGGAGTACATCAAAGGGAAAGATAATGTGGGCGCTGATTTCTTGAGTCGGATCTAGACGAGGGAGCAGGTTTAGATGATAATCACGGAGGAGTGTGTCCTAGTAGTTTATGGGTTAACTTTTTGTTTGCTGGGGGATGATTCAACACGAATAATGGACTGAGGATTGAAGAGTTACAATCCTATACTTTGTTATGAATAGGGTAACTGCAGGTCAAATTAAGTTCCTTGGTTTTTGAGTTTGAGAAAGTCCTGCTGCGACACAAGTGCGGGTTGTGTTGAGAAATAGAATAGGGTCAGTACCGCACCGACGGTTTAGTACTGGGTTGGGCACGCGGGCGCTGGGCGTGATAAGCTGTGTGCTGTGAGTGAAGTGTCCAGATGTGCCGTGCACGTGACAGTTGCCGAACAATCGCCTACGAAGAAAGGACAAGAAACTGGAAAAAGAAAAGCAAGAAAATTCATGGTATGAATTTCTGGAATGTCGGGGGCATTGTCACGATTGTCAAGGAGAAAGAAGAAGAATCAGGGAAGGGCGGGCTGTCTACAGGCTAGCCGAGGAGAAGAGAGAAGAGGATATAAAAAAGCAAAGGGTGTACTTGCAGAAGGACGTCCTTGGCTCTGCTCCGAGGCGAGTCCACTAGCCACTGGCCACGCTCCAGTGTAGCGAAGCCACCTTACCGATCTCCAACACTATGACCTAGCGACATCGCACCCCAGAGATGACCACGAAGAAGCGGCCGACCCTGCTTCCGCATTCCAAGGTCATGAGTGACGATCGACATTCAGGGGACTGGGTCACGGGGACCGATAGGGTTTGACTTTTGGATTTACTTTCTTGTACATAACAGTAGTGTTCTTTACATTGTAAATATATGTTTTATTATTCTACTTGCTCAACCTCTGCCCCCACTGATTCCTTGAACCGTACTGGTCGAATGCGACACTAGTGCCGCTGTTTCTTTTTTATTAGCATTCATCTCTTTTGAAAGAGGAAGAAGAGCTTGTGCTTCCGCGGGTCACCGTGCGCGCGTGGAATTTATAGTGAACCTTTAGGTTGTTAGTCAGCGTATGTCCTGTGTCCTTCTTCTACTTTGTGTCCTGTCCCTTTTGCGCTGTTCCTCATTATCTCGTTCAACCAACCAGCCCAGCAAGGTATCCTGTTACATTGCATTATGGAACGTTACAGACCTACACACCAATTCAGTTTCTTCGCTAAATTTAGCGGGGAATGGAACTGGCGTATAGGTCTGTGACGTCCCATAGTGCAACGCGCGCGGTTACGCCGACGGTGACGGCGACAGTGACGCCACTATACGCGGAAACGGGCACCTCAGAGCTGCGCTCCGAAAAATTGCTGATCCGCTTATTATGGAATTTTAACAGGTCATGTTTTGGTGAAGAATACAGGTATATGGAGTTCGCATCGCCATTTCAAAATCACTCTCGGAGCACCATCAAGCCTGCGTCAACAGCTTGCTGTGTTACTTTCTGGATAATGGCTACTCTCCTCCAAACTAGCAATTAATTTGTGGTTATCTTTAAAGATGCCTAATGTAAAAAAGCAAACATTTATTTGATAGTTTTGTGTATTATGAAAAGGAGCAGAACTTCTGAAGTGAATATTTATATAATTACGACGAAAATGTCTCAAGTGAGTATCAATAAGTGCCCCAAGTTTGTTTTTAAAACATGTGATGCCCTCACAGTTGTATCAAAAATATATTGCCACATTTCCTATAACCTATTCAAGTTTTGACCTTAAAAAGTTTTTTTACAGGCTATTGGGATTTGCGTGTCAAAAAATACAATTTACGCGAAAAAAATATTTTTAGAGCAATATTGACGGCGCGAGACGTAATTTAGAGGGTAGTCACGTCATTTCCACTTGTTTTCTTTCTGGGGATTTCGCGCGCGTGGAGGAGAGGCGGATTGGGTTCGCCTTCACGTTGAGGTGGAAAGGGCGAATGACCATTCCGTGACCGAATGACCATTCCAAAAATTTATTCTTTGACAAGCGTGTCTCAACCAGACTGTTTAAAAAGAAAACTTTTTTGTTTTTCTTTTCAGGGACTTTTTAAGCGGGAATCAGCAATCGTCGGCCCGCGGGACACATCCAGCCCGCGAGGCAATATTATGCGTCCCCCTGGACGCGGCAAGCTATGAACACCCCCCCCCCCCCTCCTCCCCACATCAAAGGAAATAAATACCCAGACACGCACAAGGGATATGTTTGGTGGCAAACCCGACCTAATCACATGTATTACCTATAAACAAGTTCGAGAGAATTGCCCGATGAAGTTCGTTGATCACCTGGTGCAACAAAACAGGCAATTTAATCTGAAAAATCCATTTGCAGCTAAGGACTTGGCAAAGTTTTCCGTTTTTTTTTCTTAATAAACGTTTTCAAATTTACAAACTCCCACATTGGCCTTCATTGAAGTGTTTACCAATGTACGTACAAATCTGCCAACATGTTTTTTTTTTTTTTTTTTAGATGAAGGCTGTGAAGTCAAACGTGGGTATTGCGAATGACCGACGACAACCTCCAAAATGCTTTTCTCGCATCAGAGGAAGCAATCTTGAACTCCCAAAACTTTACAGAGAGTGGGCTCGAGCAATCTCACGTTAAATGGGCTTTAATGTTGAGATAATCTTTGCACATCATTTTTAGTACGTGGCATTTATTTTTTGCTTTCCTTTCTAAACAACCCCCCCCTCTCCGTTTCTCCATGCGGCACATACGCGTTGTGGAACTTTGTCCCGCTGCAGCAATGGGCTGCTGACTCTTAACCTACCACACCCCTCACTGGTTTTTCGTGTTCAAGTAATCAACTGAAGAAAATTAAAAAAAAGATCAATGGTTGCCTCCGGGTAATTGTAACAATGTAATCTAAGTATAACTACCCATTCGCATATACATTTTTAAGTATTTTACGTTGAATAAAAACAGATCTTCGCGCGGAGTTGTTTATGGTATGATACCTTTTTGAAACATGACATTGACTTTTAATTTAGCTTTTTTTTAAATCTGTCATTAACGAAAATTGCACAGACTGAAGAAGGAAAGGACTGGCGCGTCCGGCACGCAGCGGCAGTCCATGTCGAATGTGTGCCTCTTCGTCCTTGTTCAGTTTGCGCTATTTTAATAGTGTCAAGTATGAACCGACTAGCCCAATCAAAAGTCGTGTTTAGGAACTAGCTTCTGTGTGCTTAAATTTAGCAGCTTCGACTTCATTTACATGAACTGTAATTTTTTTCTGATTGATTTGCTTTCTAACTGTACACCTATCCTACTTTTACGCTGCCCACTAACATTTTTATAGTAAAATATTAAATAAACAAAATATGATCGTGTCATCCTGTGCATCGGCAATTTCGCTTGAATTTTAGCAAATGAATATGTAAGCTCCACACAATTTAGTGTTCTCTTTGTTGCATCTCGGACATAAAATTAGAAAACTAAATGGTAGGTGTTGCCATCCATAAAAAGTGGCTTAGTGAATAGAATTATTTTAAACCACAAACTCTTCATGTCTTCATTGAAAACAACAGCGATAAACGGGGAGTAAGTATGACGACAGACATTCTTCCATTTTACTCTTCCCATGAATAAAGTATAACAAAAATCGTTTATGGTCGGTCGACTTCAAAGCCTTCATTTACGAAAATGCCTCACCCGCTCGCAACAGAATGATGAAAACACCACCATATCTTCCTGGCCATGGGATACAGCCTCCACGCGTCAACAGCTCCCCGGCATAGAGGCACAGCTGGTGTTTCAGAGCCCGTTGTCAAGCGCCGTGGCGTAGCACGTGGAAACCTTGGTGTTAATTTTTCGTTTCCAATTTATATCCGCTACGCAGCACTCTCTTAGCCTCATATTTCATTTATTTATTTATTCATCATTTCAGGAATACTGCCGGCCCACAGGTTGCATGTACAGTTGCCAGAGCAGACATTGTAAATATATATATTACTAAATGTCACATACTAAATTATACAAAAATAATCGAATATTTCGTGGATGTTTACTTACATACAGAATCGTCTAAAGCTCTAGCGATAAAATCATGTGTAGCAAGGCTTGTCACACTTTGAGGCAAGTCATTCCAATCACAGACAGCTCTATGGAAAAATGAATATATAAAAATGAATTTTTTGCGTTGAAACTCGCAAAGCAAATTTTTGTGTTTCTGCTTGTGTCACGGCTGTCGTTGTATTTCAGACAGTCGTTAAAAGTTAACCCCATCTTATCTTGTATCAGATTATACAGAAACATCAAGCGCTTGACTTGACTTTCCTTCGACATAATAACTGTGGCATTGGGCATGAGACATACAAGGATGACATGGACGTTTCCCTGTCGAATGCGTTATAAATAAATCGAAGTGCCTTTTTCTGAACGTCTTCAAATTGACCAATGGATGTCGCAGAATGCGGGTCCCATAAAATATCTGCATATTCCAATAATGGACTGACCAAAGAAATGTAAGCCGTGAGCTCCGTTTCCGCAGTACAGTGACACATATTCCTTCGTCAAGACCAAAGTTCACGGGAAGCATTCGCTATACTATTCACAATATGAGCTGACGAACTTAAGTTCGACGTAATGACCATTCCTAAATACTTATATGAAGCAACTATTTTTAAATGAACTGAGTTTATAACATAGTGAAACACAAGTGGAGACTCTTTTTGTCTCAGTGCCATTTGAATGCGTTTCTTTGTATTTAAATTCATTTGCCGATTTTGGCAGAGCACCAGGAAAATACCTTGTGGAGGCCATCATAAAAACATTCCTGATCGGCAGCACAGGCTACTTCAGAGAACAGAGTTGAATCGTCAACAAAACAAACGACATTTTATTAATGGGTTGACCTCCCGCAGATCATTAATAAACACTGAAAAAAAAGGACCGAGTACAGAGCCCTGTGGTACTCCACAAAGAAGAGACATTTCTTTACACTCTGCCTTACCAACAGTCACAAACTGCTGACGGTCTGTAAGGTAAGGGTCAATCCACCATAATAAATAGTCATTTTCCAGTACCGGCTTAATTTTTACAGTAATTTACGATGCGAGACACTGTCAAAAGCCTTCGCAAAGTCCAAACAAACAGAATCCACCTGACCATCATTATTGACTACGGTAGCAAATTCATGGAACGTGTGAAGAAGCTGTGTGACTGTTGAATAAACGCGTCGGAGACCATGCTGGTCATTTACCGAAAATACTGCAGTTTAAAAACTTTACGAGGTGTTTAAATATGAAATGCTCAAGAACCTTGCTGCATGTACTCAAGAGCGACACAGCTCTGTAGTTCAAAAAGAACATTGTTTCACCGCTCTTATGTAAAGACACCACCTTGGCCACTTTGCAATTTTGTGGCACTTCGCCAGTTCTTAAACTACAAGAGTGTATCTCGTAAAGAAACTGAAAGTACCAATCCGCATACATTTGGAATAACGCATGAAAAGGTCTACCTGGTGCGCATGACTTTTAGCATCCAGTTGAAGTAAACTCTTAAAAATACCATCTACAGTCACCATCAAATTACTACTTTGACAATGCATGTCAGAAGCAAGTATTGGTAGTAGAGTGTTATCAACAGTGTACATCGAAGAAAAAGGGTGGTTAATTTCGCTTGCGATACTTCGTTCATCGTTAAGCGAGCT
This sequence comes from Ixodes persulcatus, assembly GCA_013358835.2. NCBI lineage: Eukaryota > Metazoa > Arthropoda > Arachnida > Ixodida > Ixodidae > Ixodes > Ixodes persulcatus. Next base: position 13,271 of record JABSTQ010004390.1, read on the forward strand.
CATCGTGATTGAGTTCCTTGATAGCTTGACGTTTTATGGTTAATTGCGCGTAGAATTTCTTTGGGTTTTCCTTAACAAAGTTGATAGTGAAATTAAAATAACGATATCTAGATGCATGTACGAGCACACGTAATTGTTGGCGAAGGGAAGGAAACGTACACTTTAACATGGTTGGTATCGTTCTATGCAGTGTATCTTGCGTTTCGCCAATATCGTACGTCTCGCATAGATTTTGCTTCTTCTTTTTTTGTTGTACCTCTTACCTCTCGTTAACAAACCTTTCGATGCACGCTAAGACGACATATATAAAAAAGAACCATAACTTATCGACACAATCGCCGTTCATTTAGGAATATCTAAAAAAACTCTTTTAATGCTTCACATAGCAAATCAAGAATGTCGACGTCATTTGCATGAGTAAAATAACGGAACCGTTTCAACTGATATTTACTACGCGTACTTTGAAGTGGTGATAACTCACAGTCAACTATTGAATGATACGATATGCCATTCTCGATTGATACGTCAACAATATTTTTGGCTAAGGCCTCAGATAAAAAAGTGAAAGCCGTTTATAACTCCCTGCAACGCCAAATTAGAGCGCAGCTCTTGAGGAGGAGGGGGGAAGGGTACTGAGGGCGGGGGGGGGGGGGGGGCGTCACGTGACCTCGGGGGAAGGGGGGGAGGGGGTCGCGTGACCCCCCTCCTCCCCGAGGTCACCGAAGGTACCCGAGGTCCTCCCGAGGTCCTCCCGAAGAAACCCGAGGTCCTCCCGAGGTCCTCCCGAGGTCCTCGGGGGGGAGTCGTGGTTACGCCGACGCCGACGCCGACGCCGACGCCGGTCATGCCGGAAACGGGCGCCTAAGAGCTCCGCTCTAAAACGCGAGACCGAGTGAAGATTTCCTGTCATTGCGTCTGCGCGTGGAGCATTTTACTACTTGGCTTAAATTATTGCTAAGAGCTATGACGACAAGTAGCCTCGAGTGCTCACAAGTGCCCTAAGGAATACCAATGTACCAGCCAATATTTGGCAAATTAAAGTCGCCAGTCCATACCATACGGGCAAAATGTTTAAGTTTGGCTTGAAGAAAGTCCGATAAACTTGTAAGACCATCAGTAGTTGCTTGTGGGCTCCTGTAGAATCCTCCTATGAGTAATGACTGGCAGTTATAACGAACAGCAACCCAAACCATTCGCAATCATAGCCGTGCTCAATAAACGTGCGCACCTGCAGGGCTGTCTTTCACGAGTAGGTTCACCCATCTTCTCCTAAAACCGCGATCACGTCGGAACACATTAAAATCTGGCTGTGTAACCAAGTTTCCGTAACCAGTTCGGCTGCATTGCAGACGATGCTTCGCGCGTCTGGATTTAACAGTCTAAAGGGCGGTTTTCATTTCAACTCAGCTTTGGCGAAGACTTTGCAGCATCATGCCCATCGTTGAGCCTGAGCTGACCGAAGATCGGCCAAAAGAGGCAACGCTCTGACCACAAATCTGGGCAATCGAGTTTTTCAAAATATTCCTCGTGTACAGGTAGATGAAACGAAGCATACGTATTATATGTTGAAGGACAGTTCTGTACAAAACAAACAATGCCTTCTTAACGCATTTGACACGGTTTCCGAAAGCACCTCGCAGGTTGTCTCGGGATGCAACCGGGAAAGAAAAAAAATAGTATTTCTTCGAAGTGGCTTGGCCACGACACGTACATACCTTATTTGCCTTGTCCGAGCCGACGGCACCCTTACTGCGGCGGCGTGGCTGAACCCTTTTAAATTCATCCTGGTCGACCTCTGGTGGATCCGCTTTTTTTAGGCTGGCGGCGCCAGCTGCCCTGTATGATCCGAGAGCGCTAACTGGGACATGCTCCCATCGCTATCAGCAGACCCCCGACGCCCACTTGGATGTTCCCAACGCCGTCCGTTATTTCTAGGTGCTCTTGCCTCTCGGTTGGAGGAAGCAAGCTGGCGGGGCTTTCCTCCCGGTAGTTGATTCGAAGCCTCGGTAGGAGTAGGCCAACCTGTGAACTCCTGCAAGGCGGTCGCACCTGTCTGCCGCGTCTCCGAGTACGTAATACAGCGGATCGAATCGCTCTGTCGTGCACTATCTTGGTTATCCGGTGCAAGTCATTTGCGAAGAGGCTGGTTGTTCCTTGCAATGTACACTTATAGAGACTCGTCTCCGGTTCGTAGGAAACGTACTCCTTCGGAGAGAACGTCGATTTTGCGGCAGACCTCTTGCATAATCTCATGAAAATTACCTCCACAGTGGTCACTTGTCCCGGTAACCTGATGCCGTCCTCAAACACCAAAGTCGATGCACCACTCAATATCAATGTTTGCGGGGTCCGTCATTTCGTGTATGCCTCGCACTTATACCCGCTTACCCCGTTTTTCACGAGCAGGTCAAAGCCATCCTCAAGGATGTTCACGTACCCACAGTGAAACATGCGAGCGCACTGGCCCGCGCAAACGATAAATCGTTGGCACGATATCGGAGGAGAGCAGATACATCATGCACCCTTCATCCTCTGGCACCAGCTAGGGAATCACAAAAAATATAAAGACTAAGACACGCAACAAAATTGGTCTAAAATTTACCAGTGAGTAATTATTATTCCTTCTTGAAATGAAGCTCATATATATGTATTTGCTTCTTCATTTACCTTGGGACAAGGGGCATCAGAGAAAGAAGTGTATTAAGTATATTTTAAATAAAACTTCAAAATACACCAAAGCATACTGCAAACCATAAAAATAAATCGAAAACTTACTTGTTGCAGTTCGAAAATTTGCGGTATCACAGGATTTCAAGGATGGCCCGGCGCTGCTGAAGTGCTGAGAATGAAAGACTAGATAAAAGTATCGTGTGACAAGTCGAAATGCCAGCTTCACGAAATGCGAAATAGTGCTGTGGGCAGGGTGGAGAATACAAATCAAGATGATTTAAATCATAATTTAAATATTGATTTAAATCAGACCAGTTTTACTGTGATGAATTAAGTCCACCTTTTCCCGCAAAAACAATTCCGCAAAAGTTTTTAGTTGTTATTTGTCTATAATTTGATGATTACTATGTGCATCTGTTTCCAACCGAAACCAAAAAAATCTTCAAGAAATAAATATTTCTATCAGGCTCAACAAGAGCAAAAAGCATTGCTTTTCTGAGAAAATCGGATCATTCAGCTTTCTGTCTACCTTCAGTTTCGTTCGTCAGTTATGTAACGTTCTATTGCAAGCAGATCCGAACGTGAAAGAAAGAAAATAAAATCTAGAAAAAGAAAAGCAAGCAAAACAAAACGCATTTTTTTTTTTTTATGAGTGGGGTTTCATTAATGAAAAGTATTATTTTTTTATTTTTATACACGGGCATGAAAATGTCCACCAATTCTCTGAGGCCGAGGACGCTTTTACAGACAGGGAGCCCGAAAAGGAAAGGGCCGAAAGTCGACGCGTGCCGGCACGTTGCCACGCTGGGGTGCCTCACGGCTTTCCTTGTCTAGCTGACCTTCTCCAACTCCGGCTTCTTCTACGTGGGTTTCATGGACGAATTTACCGTCAACCGGGAAACCGCCATCTGGCGCATCAGCGTCATATCGGCGTTGTCATACTTGTCTGGTACCGGGTCAGGCGACTATAGACTCGTTGCTCTGGGGCAGGGGGCGCGAGCGCGTCCTCAAGACGCGACCATGTTATGCTGGCTGCACCATCTACGTGGCGCTGTGACGTTCGATTTTGCACGTGCCATGCTCGAATACAAGCACATCTCAGCATCTGTAGATGCGCGATAACAAAACGTCTAAGAAAAAAAATGCAGCCTGCGGCCACAGCGTCCCATTAAACGTTCCTTTAGCTTTAATATTTGTATTGCTTTCTTTCATATCTTCTGCGAGCACGTGTGTTTCACGCAGCGAGGAATGGGTTTAACTTTACGTGATAGCGAAGCCGAAGCTTGCAAAAGCACGTTACCCTGAACGATGCTCGCACTGCATGAGCGCGCGTGCTAGACTGACACACTGAAGGCTTGGGGTTCGCTCTTATAGCCTCTGCTACGCTGGCACGTATAATGGAACGGAGTACGAAAAACCTGCAGTGGGGAAGCGTAATGACAAACGTTAAAAACGCGAGCCAAAAATATTCCATTTCCTCGGCTGGAGCGCTGCTCAAAACTTGAGAGCTACGAGCCTATACTTCGGTAGGCCTCAACTCCGGACGCAGTGGCTGCCACGAGGTGATGGGAGTAATCGAGCGGCGTCAAAAGTGAAGCATCATGCAGTTTGGCGTGTTTCAGTCAGACTTGTACGTGACGAGTTATAAGTAACTGACTACTTGTAATCAATACCATTTTATTGTAATTTTTTTAACGCTTCAATTACTTCTTTTTTGGGGCTAACGCTCGCTGTAATTCAATAACTTTTTTTTCTGTAATCAATTTCAAGTAATCAGTTATATGCTTCCGAAAGAGCTAAAATTATTGTGTTTAGTTTTTTATGTAAAAAAATATATATTTCTGCCCGTGCGTCGCTCGTCTATGCTGCACCAACGTTGGACACTTTTTTTTTTTACCTTTAAACAACTTCTTCTTCTTTCAAACGTCTTTATTTACAGATCAAATGAATGAGCGCCCTATGCGCTCTGCTGTATGGTCTTTTATCTCGTCGTCTTATGTGTCCCTGTTGTTACCAGGGGCAGAGAGACGTCGGGCGGCGGCGATAATTGGCTCGTAGTGCTTGAGCAGCCTGGAGCCGAGTGGGGGCGCCTGCGGGTCCTCTAAATATCGGAGGATCGCCTGGAATGCCGCCAGGACACGACCAGTGTCAGGAGCGGATGGGAAGTTGAGCCACTCAGTAAGAGTGGAGGGGGGAAGTGAGAGAGTTGAGAGCGCGCGAACGCGGGCTGTTGAGTGGAGCGGGCAGTCCCACAAAAGATGGGGGAGACTAGCAGGAATGTGGCAGTGGGTACACTGAGGGTTGATGTGGACCTGGGGATACATCTTTGGAAGCAGGGAGGGAGCGAGGAGCGCTCCTGACCTGGCTTGCTGTAGAAGGGAGGTCTCGTGGCGAGTGAGAGGAAGGTGGGAAAGAGAGGGGAAGTCAAGGGGGTTAGCCTGAGTAGTCAGGTAATGACGCCGTTAAACAACTAAAAAATAGATTCCAATCTACCGGAAGGGTTAGAATGTCAGCGCGCTCAGTTGGTTTTCCTTCGGACGTTTCCTATTTTCATTACCGCCTAACCTCGTCCTTCTGCCGCTCATTGTTAGAAAGTAGAAAGGTCTCACCAAGGGACAAATGCAGCAATAGAAATTGACAAAAATGAAGTTTATACTGAAAGCAAACACCCTACTCTATTATTTCGTTCTTCTTTCTCTTTCAAAATTCTGCGCCGCCGCAGGCAAGTCAGCTCAGTGGTTCATTCGAGTTCAGTGTTCAGTGCACGCGCCTCTCTTCTTTCTTTGTTTCTCTTTCCTTATTTTCTTTCCATGTTCCACGAAGTATTTGCGTCCCCAGCCGCGGTTAAGTTCAATCACAGCGCCTCGCTGTTGCATGTTTGGGGCGGAGTCCCGTTTCGTTTTTGTTTAACTACTCTATTGGCGACTACAGCGAGATCGACGCCGCGTAGGTGCAAAGCTGAGAAGCTCAAGAGAGGAGGTCGTTTCACCTTTGTCGTCTGCTATCGCTGCTTGATTCTCGTAGGCAGCATAGAAACAAATATCGCTTCGCGCAATTTTTGTTCTGCTTCCGCCGTGTTATTCCTTCGCACTGATTAGAAGGAGGTTTCTACCGTCAAAAAATCCCTTTGCTTTTGTATGAAATACCAGTTTTACGCTGCAGTGCAAAAAAATTAATGGTGGTCTGTGTGCTGAACGACGAAAACGACCTCCTTTCGTCCGCCCTTTTGCCTGACCAGCGCTCCTCCTATAGTTTGCTAAAGTCGCGAATAGCTGGCCACCTGCGCCGGTCCTTCTACAATACTCTCTCTCTCTCTCTTTCTCTCTCTCTCCTCTCTCCTGCGTAAGGCAGCGAGTGCGATACACTGCTTTTGTTTGTTGCATGTGTGTTCGTGCAGCCGATGCCGGGACGAGGGAAGACAAGCGTCCATCTGTCGACACTGTGCCCCTCTGCCTTCGTGCACGTAACCTTAGACTAAACGAAGGTCTGAACCAATAGAAATCACGGCGCCAGCTGTCACCGAAACAAGCGAGACTGACACACTAGCGCCTCTTAGAAGAGCAAGTTGTTCTTTGTAATCAGCCGCCTGCGTGCTCTTTTTTTTTTTTTTTGTCGAGGTCATACGTTTTACATACATGGCACAGACCTGCCTTCTTCGTACTGTCTGTGCAGAGTTGAGGCGTTAGCTTGCAAAATTTCGGCGCCACTAGAGTCCCTCTTCGAAACTTGCGTCCTCCCGAATTCTACCGCTCGCTTCGGGCCGTGAATTGCCAGCTGAAACCTGAGTTGCGAACCGTTACTGCGAAGTGTGCGGGCGGCTCGAATATTTCCGCACGAAAATTATATATCCTTGTGCCTACAAATCTGTACGATTTCAAAAAGCGTGCATATTGGACGACATTGACAGCCTTGGCCATAATTCGCAAGTTCCTGCCAATAAAGGGGGCGCTGCAGAACCCAAAGATGGCGGTCAAGGTGGAGAATGGTTCGCCGTGGGCATTGCAAATTCACGGAAATTGACGTGTTTTGAAGCAGATAATACTGTGCAAACTACTTCAGTATTCCGTTGGTCCGTTTTATTATGATGCACGGCAAGCTAGTCAAATATTTGAAAACCGTTTGTAGTTACAGGCCACGCAACGCAAGGTTGAAGAAAATCGGCACCGGCACGGACGAACGTGGGTCGTTTCGCAGTGGGCACGGCGTTTCAGCAAGACCAGTCTTCCGCCATAAGGTGTGATGCGATGGGAAGCCGATTTTTGTTTTATGACGCGCGGGTGGCCAGGCCCATTGGTGGCCCACCGTTGACTGGTCGCGCAACGTAAGCATAAAAATAAAAGTGCCGCGACCACTTTGATACGACGCTGTTCAGCAGTAGTATGTCTCATCGATATTAAAAGAGGCGCAGATGCATTAAACGCGATTTATTTTATGTCACGATTTGTTTTATGTGGCAAGCGGTGATCGCCAACAAGCAGTATATTACAGAAGACGACAAGCGGTCGGAGGCATCTCGATCTTGATCCTTGATCATTTCCCTCCTGGGGTAAGCGCCGAAAACATTCGAAAAGAACGAACCAGACAAGCGAGCTAAGGGCATTACAGTTTCGTGAACATCGTTAACATATTCACTTTATTTTGTTTATGCTCATATTACAATAAGGAGGACCTAAACTGGGTCACTACATTGCCACCTGCTCCGAATAATTCAGACATATTTTGCTCGGCATCACAAACATTACGTGCATTACGCACGGCTGAACATTGAACTCATATTCAATTCTTTTACATTGGACCAAAATGACGAAGAATCAATTCCTTAGGTTTTAACACTTCACTTGACGTTCAACAGCATAGTTCGCTGTAGTCCGCTGGAGTCGCGAACATTGCGACTCCAGGGAACTATAGGGGGCGCGCTGGTCAGGCAAAATGGTGGGCGAAAGGAGGTCGTTTTCGTCGTTCAGCACGCGGACCACCATACATTTCTTGTACTGCAGCGTAAAATTGGCATTACATATAAAAGCAAAACGATTTTTCGACGGTAGATACTTTCTTCTAGTCAGTTCGTAGAAACGACACGCCGGAAGCATACAAATAATGACTGGAAACGATATTTGTTTCTATGCTGCCTACGAGAACCAAGCAGCGATAGCAGACGAGAGAGTCGAAACGATCACCTCTCGTGACCTTCTCGGCGTTGCCGCTACGCGGCGTCGATTTCGCTGGAGTTCCCAGCAGCTAGATATCCTTTCTCCACTGCACTTGTCGAACGCGGATCGAATGCGAAAGCCAAAAGCCGGACACCTGCGTTCCGCGTTCTAACGCGTTCGACGAGTGCAATGGAGACAACGGCTGTCTTTGTCTATACTGCACTCGTCGAACCATAGCCATAGCCATAGCCTCCTAAGAACTGACAAAGCCTGGCAGATCGCACACGAGAAGCGACCGCCGAAATGGAAAAGGTAGAGCGGCAGACAACGGATGAGAGAGGAGCCACGTGACTGGCGCCGCACTGCGGCGAGACGCCGAAACACACTTCTCCCGAGCGTACAATTGTGTTTCGGGCCCTCGCCGCTGCAAACACTGTGCGCTGACGTCCAGGTTCCCCGAGAAATGGCTCTTTGATGCTTTGTGCTACCTGATCCTCGCGCGCCAAATCTGTCACCGGGCACTCTATGGCTCCTTTGTCGAACTGCCAGGCTTAGTGAGTACAGAGGAGGCTATGGTTAATCATTCTGAAGTCCTCTCGCGCTCTTGTCTCCTCCTCCCCTTCAGTTTCTGCCCCCAATTTAGCTTCCCCTCTAAATTTACCTTGAAACTTTGCGTCCTACATCATGACGTCACGAGATCTATATTTATTTTAATATATATATATATATTCTGATTGCGTCGTCACCACACTTGATACTACCTGACCTATACTACAATAGACTGCATATGCGCCGAGAAACTGAGGGAAAGAGGGAAACGAGAGCTCGCGAAAACGTCAACATGACAAGCTCTGGCTCGAATGATAAGTGGGTATACTTAAAGCTATGCTGCATTTGTCTCCACTGCACTCGTCGAACGCATTTGAATGCAAGAGCCGAACGCCAGAAGCCGGCGTCTATCGTTCTTACGCGTTTGACGAGTACATTGGAGACAAAGGCAGCTAGTTTTACGTCTACCTAGAGCTGCCAAATAAGATACGCTTCAGAATAACGACAATTCAACCACCTCGGTGCTTAAAAGTCATGGTAACCAGCTATCTGGATCTTTATCTGGGATCGCAAAAAACGTTTTTACGTCCCCCAGAAATATTAGCACAGTTCGCGACAGAACAAGAACGATATCAACTAAGCTTCCCACAACCGAGTCTAAAGTCAAAGAAGTCGCATTTTTGAATTGTAACGATCGACAGTGGCGTCTTCTCTTTAAGCACCAACATGGCGGCGCCCACTAGCAGATCGGGGAACGGAGCATAGCTCAGGCTCTAGAGCTACGCACTAATCATTCCAACCAGAGCTCAGCGTTCTGATGTCCACGCGCGCTCTCATCTCCTCCTCTCCCTCAGTTTTTCGCCGCATAGTCTTCTCAACAAATCAAAACTATCGGTATTTATATACTGAATTTTATGCCTTGTACGACTTTGATGATAAAGGTATCTGCAGCGTTGTTCATATAGGAGAGGAGCACGCCGGCGGCCTCGCCTCTGGCGCCTATTGTTTGCAGAGAGCATATACTTCGTTTCAGCTTCGGTCCGAGCGCGGCCGATGCTATGAGCCGAAGGGCCAATCAAACAGCGCAAAAAGCGCAGCGTCATGGAGGGGCTCTCTGCGCTTGATAGGACTAGCCGGCGGAGGAGCGCGCACAGAGAGACGGCGAATACCGGCTGGTCCTATCAACTGCAGAGAGCACGCCATGGCGTTGTGCCTCTTTCGCTGTTTGATTGGCCCTTCGGCTCATAACATCGGCCGCGCTCGGACCGAAGCTGAAACGAAGTATAGATTGTAGTGAGGGTCCAACTAAAACCATGGGGAGCGTTTGCAATACAATGGCGGACTCCTCCAACGGATATTAGTGGCAAGTGCGCTTGCGCTGCGTTATCTAGTGGCTAGGAGGAACGCAGGCGGAAAGGCGGAGACGCTCGCAGACGACCAACGCGTTCGTCACCTGTAGCTCGTATTGCATGCGCAGCCCACGAACCACGTGACCCCTATCGAACAGTTGAGAACTCTTTGTAATCCAGGCTTTCTAAATGTTCCCAGCCACCTGGCGGTTGTCGCTCGATACTAGTCAGGCATAATTGTGACGAATTGTTTGTTTGTTTGTTTGTTTATACCTTTATTTAAGACATAACGGTACAGAGATGTCTCAGGGGACATGGCTAAAGGCATAGATGCCTGACGGGGCCATGCCACCCTTTTGGCAGCAGCGGTAGCGAAAACATGAAAGCAAATGAGGAGTGATACAATTTCACTCCAAACTTAAAATCTATACAAAACAAAACAAATACATCACAAAACAACATAAAGTGAAAGGACAATTTCTAGTTATCACCCTAAGCCTTTTGTTTAAAACACATCCGGTTTTATTCCCCTGTGAGTAAATGTTCTTTTACAATATTCTTATATTTATAGAGTGATCGTACACAATCCAATGAAGCTAAAATATACGGGTACTGGTTTAAATGGTCTGGTATCAGAAAACTCAACCTCTGGTCTCCATAATTCGTTCGCGAACGCGATTTGCGCGTGCCTTGTGTGCCCGTCAATATTACGACAGGATTTAAGGTTCTTACAAATACCGCAAGCTTTTTACGATGCGAAAAACTTGCGCGAACCTGATCTGAGTGCAGCAGCTAAGAAGGACCGACCGATGAAAATTATCTGTTTGCCGTTAGGGGCGCCCTGGTCGGGGCTTGAGTTATTTCCCCTCCTTTCCATCTTTCTGTCGCAGCTGCGTTGTTCGTGTTTCTTTTTAACATGGCTGTACTATTGGTTTTCAGGTTTTAGGCATTGTGTTCCTTACGAAAACGTTAAAAGCTGATAAACCGCTCGACTTGGCGCTGAATGTCATATATGTTGCTCAGTCCGTATATATTCGGGCGTGTTTGCGAACAAGGTAAAACTAAAATAAAAAATACAAGCATACATCAACTGGCTAAAACCTCATTCTGCGCAATTTTTACTTAATGCATATGACTAATTGTCTACATTTTTCACAGGGTTATTTTGAGACTCCCAGAGAATTTACGATGGCCTGTATTGGCTTCACCGTCGAATACAACTGGTATTTTTTGCTCTCTTCCTCGCAGTTCTCTCTGTCGAAACAAGCCGCACCAATGTTTGGACACAAAGACAGAGTACGAAGGACTAGAACTACACGAAAAACTGAGGACCCCAGTTATTTACCACGAGACCTGGATTTCTAGTTGGGGGCATTGACATGTTTTCCAGATATTTACAGTGGCTGATACGACAGCAACCTGCTTTCATACGACAGCATCCTGCATCAGTACACCCATCGTGCGCATCAACAGGCCCGAATTTAAAACCATCAGGGTCCCCAGCACTCTAAAAAAAACGACTACCCTGGGTAGTCAAAATATCGTTTTGGAGGCTTTGACTACCCCAAAGTGCGAGTGACTAGACTTTGGGCAAAGTGACGACCCCAAGCCGCTGTTCATTGACCACTTTTCTGCAAGTGACGACATGGGGGGGGGGGGGGGGGGTCGCTTTTGAGTCCGATGTTTACGTGCAGGCAGAATTCTAAGTGGAGAGTCAAAACAAAATTAAAAAATAAAGTTCTCTCCAACCTCTACCACACGAGGTATAACAGGTTTAAGCCAATTGATAAAAAAAAAATAAAGAGGTGTTTTTTTTATAAATGCCAATTGAAGGAAGGGATAAGCGCGACCACCCCCCGAAACGAGCCTGCAGAATCCGCGGTGCATTTATTATTTTTTTTTACTTTGACACTTTTACTTTTACTTTTTACTTACTTTTACTTACTTAATTTTACTTACTTTTACTTATTTTTTACTTACTTTTACTCACTTACTTACTTTTACTTACTTTTACACGTGCAGGCAGTCGTAAATGATATTAGTAACTTATATAACCACAGAAAGATTCGAATTTATGTTCTTCCTTAGCTTTCGTGATCCTTTAAGATCCGCCAAAATCAGATATCTTGTGCAATTCGCGTAAATTGGTGGAATAAAAGTTTTGTCAGCGCGAGCAGCAACACTGGTTCCCAACAGCTGGGCCGGCTGGGCTGGCAGGGCCTGGCTGGCATTATAACAACAACGAACGACCATGTGCTTCTTGTGAGTGTTTTCCGAAATGAGGTAAGGATATTCATTTTGCCGTATTTTGTTGTAAAAATTATTTAAAACAAAATTGCTCGCATAGCTGATCGTATTGAAACATTGAACATTGAGACCAAGGATCGACAGTGTAAACATGCACATAAAAATGTGACTGTGTCGCCCGTACTGGGTTCCTCAATCTCGAACTGGTTGAATTTCTGAGTTGCACCCGTCGTGGTTGTGATCTCCGGCTGTGCATACGTAGCGCGTGAACTTTCCAATTCAGTAGCGGGTTCCAGCTCAGTGGCAGTGTTGTAATTCGCTTTCACTATGTTGTTGCGTCGTCACGGGTGCTATTTGTGCTGTTACAAGCGCCAGCTCGAGCCCGAACTGCGCCCCTTCACCGTTAGTGTTCTTCAGTTTTGATGTTCTGCTCTATGATTTCGTCTTGCACCTCGATCGAAAAGGGCTATACGCACGACGCGGAACTTTTTGGTTCTGGTATAAAACCAACGGTCAAAACGAGATTTTCGAAGCTGTAGCGTAGCATAGTGGCAACGCGTCAGTCTCATGCGCGGCGGACCCGGGTTCGATCTCCGCGTGGGCTTACTTTTTTTTTCTCGAACATTTTGTTTTGTTGGGCCATTTGGCGATATTTACATTTCTTTTTTTTTACGATTAACGCTAAAAAAAACGAATGTTTTTGACCGAAACTTTGCTCAACTAAATGGTACGGCACTCCCTTTCCGGAGGTGAATGGGGGACAGCGGGGTTTGGGTTTCCGGCTGGGCGCCGCGAAGCGGCGTGTACGGGGGGGGGGGGGTCCAAGCGGGTTAATAGTTTTGTAATTAGCAGCCGCAAACTGTCGCCGCCAAGCGGCGTGAACGCAGGCGCGGGGTGGGTTAACGAGCTCCCAGTGATACACGTGCTGTCCAGCATGAGGTCTCAGCGTCGTGCCTATAGCCACTTCCGGTCAAGGTGCCCGACGACGTGCTTATAGCCTTAGTAAAACCTAAAAGTAAATCACCTCTGCATCGTCACCCGTAAGGGCACCCCATAGCCCTGCCGCTCTACCGGCCTTTCCTGGATGTTTCCTGCTGCCATGTAGGAGCCTGATCGTCGAACCACCAACATCGTCTCCCCTCCACCAGAGAATCACTACATTTCGGTGCGTCAGCTATCACTACATTTTGGTGCGTTGGCCGCTACTACGTTTCGGTGCGTCGGCCCATTTTGTTATTTCGACTGTTTAACTCTTTCCTGGGCAAAAAAAGAGCTCCTGTGGTTTTTCATACCGTTCTTGCGCTCATGCTCGTTCAATTTTTTCAGGGCAGTATATAATATTTTGTGGTTCTTTGCAGTGTTCCAATGCTTGTGTTGCTTCAGTTCTTTCAAGGCAGTAAATAAGCTCCTGAGTTTCTTCATATGGTTCCAACGCTCGTGATCGTTCAGTTTACCAGTCTGCCCTGCAAGACGTGGCCTTTCCAATCGTCTGATCTTTTTCCCTTAGCCGGTCGCTCTGCTATTCCCGGTTTAGGATTTTAGGAAATTTCATCGCATTGAGACATGCTGCTCTGCACTCCGTTCACCCCTAAGCTGAGACTGCAGTGGGAACTACATGCCTGCCGAACCAATCAGCCGCCTCCCTTTCATCACCTGACCCGGTCTTCGGCGAGGGGGTATGAGCGGGAGCGTGATCACGTGGCGAAAGAGGGATGTAAGACTGGTCTATTGAGGACGTAGCTTCCACCGTAGTCTCAGCTTAGGATGACTGCAATATAGACAGCGCGCAAGATGGCCGCCCCGCTCGGGCTTCCGAGAAGTTGGCGTTTACCAAGACGGCCGCTGTCTTCATTTGCCTCCTCGCTCGAGACCCTATGGCAAAGAATCAGCTTGCACCAGCAAGTGCCGCGAAGCTTCATCGACGGCTGCCCGTACGCGGAGGAGCTGGCATCTCCTCCGTTCACGACTGGTGCTTTCGGTGAATCGCTGTGCTAGGAAATTAATTGTTTTTTTTTCTCCGGTCTTTTTTTCTAAGAAAACGTTTTCATTATAAACGCCTGTGACGTCAACAGCAACCGTTGAGCCAATATTTTCCTCCGACTGCGACTATCTGAACGGATAGTTGCAGTCGTTGTCGCAGTCGTAGTTGCAACGAATATGAAGTTTTTTTCATTATCATTTGTCATTTACAGCTTGTGTGTATTGGACGAATAGTGTCCTGTTCTCATGTTTTTATTATTGTAGGCTGACTGTAGCTAATGCTAAAAAAGATATTAAAGGGGCACTGACACACCAAAATCATATTTTTTTTTATTATCCGAAACGATTGAAAACGAGGCCGGGACATTACCCTCAAAATTTGAAACTTTAAAATTCAGTATTTGTGAATTAAAAAAACAATTTCCAAATGCCGAATTTGAAGTTCCCGCGCGATCCGCGCCAGTGCAGTGAGTCAGATTTTGCGGTCTCCTGCGACTCGACTTTCTTTCGGACATCCGCCGTTGTCACGGCGACCCCAACCGAGGAGGAGGTGAGGGATAGAAAGGCGCCGGCGGGAAAAAAACCGGTCTTTCTCCGACTCGCCAACGGGCGCTGCCAAGTTTTCCGAGGGAGGATACAAATCTAGGAAGCAACATCACACCGAACTCTGATTTCTGGTATTTCAAAAGAGGGGCCGTAATGCGTTCGCAATTGCGTTAAAAAACATGTTTTACGATTGCCGTTATTAAATGTTATAGAAATGTCACCTACAAAGCTTCTAAATTTCCTGATTTTTGACGTCACCGATCAAAAGAAGCGAGGAGGTGAACGCGGGAAATACAAATGCCAAAACTAAAAAGGCGCGCGCGCGCGCGGGAAAATTTTTTTTTCGCGATGCGTTTTTTTTTTTTGCGTGTCTATGACTACAAGTTGCATCGTTTTAGACAATAAAAAAAAATACGACCTTTGGGTTGTCAGTGCCCCTTTAAGAAAGGGAGAGCAGTAGTTTTTTGTTCTGCTTTAAAGGTGTACGGAAGCGAAATTTTAGTGCCTATTTCTTTGTGAAGACGTGGTCCCCTTCACGACAGCAGCTCACAAACAGCAGTCTTTCGTCCGTAAATGCAACAACATAAATTTTTAAACGAATAAGATGATTTTCAAATACCACCAGGTGGGGGGCCGAGCTTTGTTGGAATGTCTCGCGTCACGCGCCCATCAGGAGCTACCTACGGTGCGGCGTGTCCGATGGAGGCGTGTGGGGGCGAGCGGCTTTGGCGCACCTCTCGGTTCTAGTACACCGCACCTCGGACATTCCCACTTGGGAGGATTGTAACACGCTGGCAATAAAGCTGGCACAACCTAGTGACGACGATCGTAATTACTCTACCCTTGGCTGTGTATAGGCCCGTGACGTTGCCGTCACGGGCAAATATCCCGAGATGCATCGTGACGACTTGATGGCTGATTTTGAAGCACTCGCCATAACCCATCGGTTGGAACCAAATATATAGCGATCTGCTGAAAATACAAGTGTGTCATTATCATTTACGGATATCATGGATCATATTTCATCCATTTCAAAGTGTCCGGGGATATTTCAAGGTTCGATTCTGTACCCCCTAAATGTCTTTCTTTAGGTTTTGTTGAAAAGAAAATAAGGAAAGGAGAATGTAATAATTGGCTTTTACAAGTTTGTTACGTCTTCACGGACACTATTTGTGCTATTATGAGCGTAAGCTCGAGTCCGAGCCTGCGCCTCTTCTGACTTTCTTGTTCTTCAGTTCTAATGTACTGCTCTATAATAAAATAAACCTAAACCTAAAAGTCAATCTCCTCTGCTTTGTCGTCGGCAGAGTCCGCCCTGACTGTAAAATCCGGCCACTACTCGTCTCCCATCAGGAAACCCCATCACCTATCCGCTTTACGGGCCCTTTTTGGATCTCTGCTGCTGCCAAGGAGGAGCCTGATCATTGAACCACCGAACCACCAACATTGTTGTCTCTCCTATCAAAAAAGTACTACAGGCAGGCCGGTTCAATTGTGGGGAAGTCGTGTCCAGAGCGATCCGCATGCTGTTGATGCTATCCTCTTGGGGTGCCCACTGTTGTCATTCGTATTCCATCAGGTGAGCAGACAACTTCAGGAATCCACCATAGGCTGAAACTGCGCACTCACACAGTCTTTCCTTTACCAAAAGGATGGTTGCCTCCCTCGTGCGGGGACAAGTCCAAATGCATATAGACAAAAATCAGTCTGGGATCAGATGCGGTAGCCGAATAACAGTTCAGAGGAGTAATTCCAATTTTTGCTGAGGCTCTGCAGCAGCAGAACTTCGACAACAGTGGAGAAGTACTTGCAAGCCTGGTCCCAAGACTGCGAGGCTGGCCCTCATGAATGCCCCCCTTGACTCTACATATCACATGCTTGGCTAACCCGATAACCTGTGGGTGACACAAAGTGGAGGTGGGGTGCTGTACATGACCTTTGTAAAAACTGTTTGAAAACAGTACTATTAATCTGCGTTCGTTTTCAAACACAAGTGTCCTTGGCTGTCCAAATCAACCGAAGGTGTGACACTAGGCTTCCACTGTTGTCTCGGCCGATGCTTCTATCTGCTTTGTGTCGGAGTGTACCACGATCAGTATTACGTAACTCTCCAGCAGTATGGCATAATATAAGCCGTGTTCAGTGTTGCTTGATATCCAACTAGCTGACCTGAACCTGCACCAGAGGCATTTAACAGGACTGGGCACATGTCTTGTACCTTCTTATATGGTCTTAAATGTCTTTGTCAACACCGGGGTACCAGAAGATGGTGTTCACCAAGCTCTTCATGACTGACCTGCATGGATAAATGTCATGGAGCATAGTTTCCTGTATACTGATAATGCCTGCTCAACTGCCATTTGCCAGCTATCACCACAAGGGTGCGTCACTTCACTATACAAGGTTGAAAACGTGAGAGACAAGAATAGGCCTCTCTCGTGCGTTCTTGTATTGGTGCTGTTTTGGCATTTGTCGTGGTACCTGTAGGCAAGAATGTGCCGGGGCTGTCATTTCACAAGACCCCAAGCAACACCAGGGATTATAGAAAGTGACTGAGGCTCATTTCGAAGAAAGACTGCCTCCCGAATTCTACCTCCTATATACTCAATAGTGTGCAGTATGCATCTGTTTGTGACGGACAATAACGAAGGCCTGTCTGGTCCCACTTCGTGCATTCTGCTAATGCGTGACTCAAAGCCAGCTTGGCCAAGGCCTCTCTTGTGTCAAAGCTGGATCAGCCCATGCTTTCCTACCCACATATTTCTCGCACTGCTCAAGGTATATAGTCACGGGTGCCTGACAATTGGCACAGTGCGTCATTACGAAAAGTAAGCCCCGGCACAGCTAATACCTTCAACACTGCTTACGTGACTTTGTAGCGATTGTTACCCCAGAGGACCCTGGCCGTAGCATTTCCTCTTCACCTTCTGATCTTTGAAGCCAAACCAATTATGCAGCAAAACAAATGCATGCACTACCTTACAGCATTTTAGCACCGCTTCTTGGCATGATTGTCGTTTTTGCAATGCTCTGTTTGTTTGTAGTTGAGATGGTGATATCACAACATCTTCCTTGTCACTCATGGACCTCGAACTTCGCAGAGCACGAGAACATTCAAATTGCATACAGCTGACACTGCAGTTGAATGACCAGAATATGCGGTTGGCATTTCTGCTTGCGTCTGCCAGCTCACTAGAATTTCGATATCGGGACGTGCCATGTCACAGTGTCATAGGACGCCAGCTACGATTGATGTAGGAACCATTGCACAATGCCTGTCTTTATTGTGCATGTTTTTCACGCTTACTTTGGCAACTGATGCAATGAAAAGAGTTTGGTGGAGGCTATTGAGTTGGCAGGTTACGACCCCCTGAACATTCAGCTAATTGGTGATTTCACTTGGCAACTCACTTTAGTGGAATGTCTCATCTTGGTTCCGTTTGTTCATTATTTATTTATTGGCTGGTTTGTTTGAAAGTAACTTAGTCATTCTATCTAAAGAGGCCTCAAGAAAAAGCTTTGCTAAGGCACCACTAGCCTTGACAATTCTTTTTCTTGAGACCGAAAGAAGACCACCTGATTTCATTGTGAGCAAGCCAGCATGCTGCAGAGGAGGAATGACCCAGATTTAGCAAGAAGTTAAAGGGGCTGTGCAACGATATTCAATTGGAATGTTTTCCACTTCACACGAGCTTACTGGCACTAGTGGGACTCAAGGTTACTCGCACGCAACGCCACTGGCCAAGAAACTCCATTGTTGCGGTGTAATTTCAAGGACAAATGCGATCATTTTCATTCAATCTCTCCTTTGAAAAATTCGATGACGTAACGTGGGGATCGCAGTACACCCATATGACGATATTTGAATGCTGTTCATAGATTGGACCCGAGCATTGCGTGGGCACTCGATTTGGGCTCGTGACACTTACTAGCTCGAGAAGCATTCGGGTGGCCCGTGTCCAATCGCTGCAACGACGACAATAGCCGAACCTAACAATGTCTGGAACTCAGCGCGTGTCCTGTGCTTTGCCAACCCCAGCGCGTGGCTATGATCAACATTGGCGGCATATATACCTTTTTCGCATAACCTCAAACCAGCCAGTAACTGACGTACCCTCGACCTGGTGCATTTTTGGATTGCCCGCTGACACAGGGTATGCAACCGCCAAGGGTATGGGCGAAAAGGCTTAAAAACGGACGTCGTGCATGAGGTAGTTCCCAATGCTCCTTTTTACCGTGCTGCAATTTCCAAAATTCTACGGTTGTCTGCCTACCACTGCGTGGTCGTCGGATGAATAAATAATTTTAAAAAGCATAAGAGCAATAGCAGAAAGTGTGCCATGACCCTATTGGAAAAACGTACAAGAAACATACCTGCGGCTTGTACGGTTCTGGTATGACGCCAACATAATTCCTTGTTATTGTGGATGCAGCTGGTTTGGTTTGGCGTTTTGCATAACTGAAGATACCGGCGCCGGTATGGCTCCGCCTCGTTCTATACTGGCAGCCAGTTTCTTGCCGATATGATTCGGTGAAGCTGGTATGATTTTGCGTCCGATAATGTAGGCGACCGCCATCTTTCCAACAAACGCTTATACCACAAGACCACCGGTATCACAAAATCATACATGCAGAAAGGCGACCGCCATCTTCCAACGAAAACGTCCAACATTTACCACCGGTATCGTTACATATACCCTACATGTCGAAACGGAACATAGACCGACGCATGAGCTCACACAAATTCCTCGGTCAACCCTTCACGGCGACGTCTTGGGGCGACTGTCTCGAATAATGTGCTCCACAAGTATTCGACAGCCGCACCAACCGTACCGCATAGCAAAGCCCGTGCACGGCAACAGACCAATCGTGACACCAAGCCGAGCGCATCACCGATCGACAGCGGCAAACTGCCCGTTGTTCGTACCCATGGACCGTCACTCGTACTCGGCCAACTCGTCGTCTTTTCGTGGCTCCGTCGTCGCAACCGCCGCAAGCATCCGCAAACCCACCACCCCGGAACTGATATGCGGCGTCGGCGAAAAGCGAAACCGAAATGTAAAGCTTCCGCCCAGTGGCTGCCGCGGCTCCCCGGCTCGCCTAGTTTCCCGGCTTCGGCTTGCCCGCTTCCCATCGTCGCGGAGAAGGTGAAGGTGCAGCGGCGGGAGGGTCGTCGGCTCGCTTTATGTTTCGCAAGACAGATGTTTTGCGGTCCTTTTCTGGCGCGACTCTGGTTCTCAACTCGACGGCGCCTCTCATAGTTCAACCAGGCGTGGTCAACCTGGGTCAGTGCAACGCGGCTGGTTTGCCTCGTCCGATCGCCGGAGACTTCGTAGTTCGCCCGTTAGGCTTAGGATCCGAAGGTGTCTGTCTTTCCGTGAAGCGGTAAGTGAATCTCGTCCCGTTTTCGTTCTACTTTTAAATTATGTGTGGCGCGCTTCAGTGTAAACATGTGTGCCAAGTGTTCGTGACAATTTTGAGCTAGAGTAATAGACGATTTGCTATTTTCCCAAGCGCCCCGGCCCGCGCGCGAGGAATTGTCGGAGAGACTGTCCCTCGCCTGGCCGCCCTGCCTTGAGATCGCATTGCCTTGTCGCTTGCCTCCTCTTACTCCTCTGTTTTTCGATTCCATTACCTGTTTTTATGTGTTCAAGTGTATTTTTTATTGCTTCTAAGTGCTTCTTTTCTCTTATGCGCGCGATATTTCTTGTGTATATATATATAGTATTTGTGTCTTTATTTTGCCTTTTTCGGCGGGAGTGCCGACCTACCTGTGAGTACTATCGTTGCTACCGATTCCTATCGCGCTGTTAGCTGTTCACTTTGGTTCTATTTGACCCGCGTGCAGTCGAGAGGAGCCGTTTATGAACACCCGCGCACATGTCATAGGAATCCCCTATTGGAAAATCTTGATGGTGGAAAGATGGTGGAAAAAGCCTCATACAAGCGTAACCGTAATATGGGACATCCTATACCAGCGAAAAAGCGGCCCCAGTATAGTGGATTAAAGCGGAACGATACAGGTAGGCGGAACCATACAAGCATGTCGTAATATGGGACATCCTATACCGGCGTAGTGGATCTTGGTGGAACCATGTAGGCGGATGGAACCATACAAGCGTGTCGTAATATGGGACATCCTATACCAGCGTAGTGGATCTAGATGGAACCATGGAGGCGGATGGAACCATACAAGCATAACGTAATATGGGACATCCTATACCAGCCAAAAAGCGATACCAGCATGATGGAGCCATATGGCTCCACCATGCTGGTATCGCCTTTTCACTCTTATACAGGGCGATTTTTTAAGCTTTACATATTTGTTTAGAAAGGCTGTGAAAGCTTCATTAATGTGGTTTTTGCAGGTGAGTTATACGTCCGGGGGTACGTAGTATAGGGGCCTAATCGTAACAATTAGTCGGATAATAAATAAAATTTTTTAGTTACTTTTTAATTAGTGAAAATGAACATATGGTTTCAATTAGAAATTTGCCGAGTCATTGAAAACGACTAAATAAACTTTTTAGAAGGATATAATTCAGGTGTACCAGTTTACGCATTCTGTAAAAACGCTTTATTTGTATCAGTTTCTAGGTTTCGGTTTCTTATCAGAGCGCATCTCTGCACCTACGGTCCTGTTCCCCAGGGGTTTAGTCGCGCAACACACGTGCGCCCTGCTTCCCTCCATTCTACGAGGGAGGCGAGGAGGTGGCTTCGCATTGCAGCCACTGGTCAGCAGTATCGCAGGTGCAAAGATGCGCTCTGATAAAAAACCAAAATCTGGAAATGCGTCCAAATTAAGCCTTTTTTTAGAATGCCGTAAAATGC
Organism: Ixodes persulcatus; assembly: GCA_013358835.2. NCBI lineage: Eukaryota > Metazoa > Arthropoda > Arachnida > Ixodida > Ixodidae > Ixodes > Ixodes persulcatus. The sequence continues at coordinate 34,593 of JABSTQ010004390.1, forward strand.
TGCTCCCGTCTTATATATTCATGAAAAGGGTTGATTTATTGTTTTTCGACGATGCTTAGCAACTTTGTAATTGGAATTATGGGCCTATTTTCACTAATTAAACATTTAACGAACATAATATACTCAAAGGGAAGCTAGAGTGGTTTTGTATTTGAGGAAACACATTTAAATCTTCATTTGACCTCCAGAATCTCAAATATCAAAATTATTTGGTAATTTGGTGAACCGAGGCTGCATAGAATAATTTATTAAGTTTCACTGGAGGCACTCTTTCCCGGAGAGCGACATCACAAAAGGAGCTTTCGAAATCTCTGCTCATGCATCTTCAGCGCTAATCAAAGCTATGCATGCACACACTATTTTTAAAAAGGGGAAAAAAAAAAGACTTCACAACTGGTGCCAGTACGGGAGAGTACAACTAGAAAGCTTTCAATTGGACGCGCGGCCCTCAAGTGACACATGCTTGGCAGCCGAAAAATCCCCTTACGACGCCACTACTGGTCAGTTGTTTTTGTGTTTTCTCACGTTTTGTTATATCTTTGCAGAAAACGAACGTGATTATTAGATTCACGGGATAAAACTACACTAGAATCAGCCTCCATCTAGTTTTCTGAAAGAAGTCTTGCACTTCCCTTTAATAAGCCGACTCATCATTACAATTATAATTACAATACAAAGGACACCCTATAGCATGTCCCCTAATACGATACGACTGTATGGTTCCTTCCCCGCTTGCATCCTTCGGGAGAGACTCGCAGACATCCAGCGTGCATTGGAATGCTGGATGTCAGCGAGTCTCTACATCAGCATTGGTCTGAAACAAGCATGATGTTTGCACACAAATAAACTCTTTTCCGAGGTTCTCCAGGAGCACTAATAGCAGTGGCGAAATGTAGTGACGTGGTAAATTCAGTAGCAAGTATTTATTTCTAGAAGAATTGCATGCAGCAAAGCTGAACTTTGCTCAAAAGATGATAATTATAAATTAAATACTGAACAAAGGTGTCCCTTGAGCTGTCAGGCCAAACTCCCACTCTTGCCACTCAGGAGTTCCTAGCTTGTGCGTAGAGGATGAGCACAACCCAGATTTGTGCTGCGGGTGCACCTGCCATATAAAAATTGAATAAACATGAGATTAAAAATAAAAGAAGTTTACAATTCTTTGTAATGCGAAATCAGAGCGAAGATCTTGAGGAGGAGGATGGGAGGGTATGCCACTCCTTCACCTCCCCCCCTCCTCGTCTGCTCCCTCCCATTTAGAGGGAAATTTCCCTAAATTTAGCAGGAAAATTATCTAACTAAATTTAGCAGAGAAATTGATGTCACGTGACCTCAACACCAATTCAGTTTTCCCACTAAATGTAGCGGGGAAAATGACGTCACATGACTTTGTGTCACATTATCCAGGAACAAATACAGTTTCTCCAATAGATTTAGCTGAAAAATTATGTCAAATGATATCTACATTAATTCAATTTCCTGCCAAGTTTAGTGGGGCAGTTCTGCCGATGGCAACGCCGTGGAACGGGCACCTAAGACCTGCGCCCTAAAAAACTGAATGCCTCACACAAAATAAAGTGATAATTAAAGATAAGACAAAAAAAAGAAAATCTAAGATACCGCTTTAATATCTTTTCTTTTGTCCGTTCTCAAATATTTTGATTTCAAGAAATGTTTATCTCTTTATTCATACCCAAAGAACACCTCCCAGTTTCAGCATGAATGCAATAAATCAATGCAGACTAGACCTTGTAAACCGTAATGCACATGAAAATGAATGTTTGCCACAGAGTCTTGCATGGGTCAGTGGCTCAGATCTCTAAATACATTTGTAATGAGGAACGTTCTTGAATAGAACTTAGGCTTTGAATTTGACAGTTTAAATATCCATGAGGAACACTATACGTCACTGATTTTTTGTGACATATCAGAAATGGCGCAGCACCGTCATCCTTGCATACCTAAAAGAGTTTGCATTTTTTTAGCATGGCATGTGCTATTCTGATACCCATACAGCCCTATTTAACAAAATTTTGTCTATAGAGCTCTTTCTGTGTTCTTAATTCGCACGACAGATTTGGTAGCTTGAATTCTCACTCGGCATCAACACTTCTATATATTGATGTAATAGTGAAAGACAAGATGTATTGGCTTGAGTACGGCTCGACAAGCACAAATGTGAAAACAAAAATTAGTCAAAAACTCAAATGTCAAAATAAAAATATTAGGTAGAATGTGGATACAATTATAGATATGGTAATAAATAAAGTTAGCACATTCAATATGAAGAATATGTGTTAGATGTACATTCAAAGAAACGTGTTGCATCTATATTCAAGCAAATTATTTCAGAGTACCAAGCGCTACAGACTCGAGAGGGAGTTCCGTGAATGATTCTACCGAAAATGAGTGTAGACGGAAAAAGCAGTTTGATCTGCGACAATGAGCGTTACATAAGGAGGTGACATGCAATTGTTACTGTTACAGTGCCGACCGTTTGAAACTGTCAGCCGCGTCATTCGGTGAGTTCCCTCCGTACATTACAGGGTTTGGCTCTCTCGAATGCTTTGCAAGAATGCTGATGAACTGGAAATATCTACCATAGTTCTAGGAAAACTATTTCCAAAATCTTATCTCAGCATCGTAAAGAATATAAAAAGTTTCTAGAGACAAGCTTAGTGCAAGAGTTCAATAAAATAGTTTGTTCTATGAAACCATCTTGCCGTAGTAAACATATAAAGTTCCCCAGCTAGAGCTAGTCATTTTGGATGATTGTGCCCACTGCACCACATACAAATTTAATTTGTGACCTACAATATTTAATGGCTCAACCAACTCTGAATAAGTGGAACACTTGACATTAAAGATTGGTCTCACCATGACTCTCTGCAAACATCCACATAATAATTTCCATGAACCTTTGTATTTCAAGAAGACATTTGGTGCGAGCTGTTTAAGACACCATAACACTTTTTAACACTAAAAGAAAGCCTGTAGTAGGCCACAACTTAAGCAGTTTTCACTTCATTATGAAGAGCAATTACACATATGTGAGCCTTCAATATAGACCTGCACTGAATTGTTTTCTTAAGTAGAACGTGCTATGCTCTGTTCACTATATAAATCTTTGCAAAGCTGGCAATGTGCAAGTTCCTGTTTTTTTTTTATATTTCAGATCTCCCAACTGCTGGGCACGATAGGTACATAAGATTGATGACACCAACGTAACACAGTGATTATTTAAAAAATTTGTTTGGGTATAGCACGAGCGAAGCCATTTGCGGGAAGTTATTTTTGTGACACCGTTGAACTTACATCAGCGGGCTTTAGGTTCACATGTTAATCATGTCTGCAGACTCCTTTTTGTAATTGGAACTCCATCCAACCTAAGATTTGAATATGCCTTTTGCATTTTAGGCTTAGTAGTGCTTTTGCTGTTTCACTCAAGGAACAGGTAAAAAGAATGCTTATTTCGAGTGGCATACCTAACACCTGGTGGCACGAAGACTCCCCAGTCGTGACGCTAATCAAGTCACAGGCAGAGAGATACTGCGATGCTCTTGTTGCCGGGATTACCTCCCCCCCTGGGTCCTGGCCAGACGACAGAAGATTGAGTCCAAGCTTGTGTCCACTAGGATCTCCAGACCTTGAGGCACCCAGGTAGCTGAAAATATAAACAAATCACAATCAAGTACTTGGCAGAGATACATTACAATGAATGGCATATTCTTTCGTGATCAGCACATAGATCCTTTAATTTCTACACTTTGTACTTGTACTTACAAAAAAACTGCTTTTTTACTACCACAGCCATAGTCTCTGCCGAGGACAAGGCCATGCAGGCCTTGAAATGATGGAATTAAGGCAAATGATTAAACGCATTCGTTTAACCCTCTTTCACCCCAACCTGAAAGATTTGTCGAATATTCATATTCAATCCTAAAGACTATAAAAAAATACTACTACATCAATGCACAGCCGTATACTGGGAGAGTTTACAATACAAAACAATACAATACAATTTTTATGTTTCGTCAAAGTGAATTTCGCTCAACGCCCATATAAGCCGATGAGGCTTGTGCGTGGGCGTTTGGCCAGTGGGTGTGGCGACGAAGGCGCTCGAGAGGCGGGAAGGGGGGAGAGCGCCGAAGGAGCGAGAGAGAAAGAAGGCAGCAAAGAGACGACCGCCATTTTGACGCAACGCTGTCGGCGCGGAGCACTGTTGAGGCTATGGGTTGTCTGGTACGGGCTTATTTCTTTTTCGCCTGACTCAAAGTTTGCGTTCGAACGTGGAAGAACCAATTCGTTAGCTTTTAAAGCCACCGAGGAATAACATTATATCATTTTGTTGCGAGAGCCTGATAATAAAAGTAGAGGACCAAAATTTGTATGCCTATCCCATGCATTCCGCCAGGCGAATGAATGAAAATGGCTGCCCTCCCCCTCAGCTGGCAACAGTCAAGAGTTCACGCGCCTGCGCTCACGCCTCTCGCTCTCCGCCGTGGGCTGATTGGCTCACTCGGGAGGGGGACATTACAGCAGAGCCATATATGGCTCTGCTGGAATGGAAAGATTTTTCTACCCTCATGTTCAACGAGTGTCGACTGGGGATACCAGTTCATACACTAACTGAGAATGAGGGTAGAGTGTACCAACAAAGGGCAGGGCGTCCGGATAGAAAGATTTTAGTTGGCGCACCAAGAGGCTAACCGATAAAAATGGGTACTACTCTGAGCAAAATGCCAAAAAAGCGCCGATCTCGACTTAGCACTAACAGCAGCACACAGTATCTATTATACTGACTAAAGGGTACTCAAACTAAATATTCTTCCCGGCTTGCATTTTAGGAAAATCTCTGAATTTACAAGAACTATTAAGACAACTGCTAAAAAAAGCAATGGCAAAATCAGCAATTGAGTTTACCTGCTCTCCAGTAGCACATCTATGGCAGGTAGACCTGCAGAATGAGCAAGCAGTCTAGAAAAACGGGGTATACCTCATGTATCTTTTTTTTTTGTGCTGCAGAGCAAGTGCTGAAAGGAGGTTTCACGGCATCCATTTTTCACAAACAAATTTCTTGCAATCAGTTGAGAACAAGCTTGAGCAGTGAACTTGTCCTTGACACTGGCGTAACGTTTTAGTGTTGCCCGTGGAGACTGAAATAAATTTGTAAATAAAAACAAGGAAGACCAACTTTCATAAAAAAAAAATCTGTCACTTTAGCAAAGAAAAGTTATCTTGACACAAATATGTGGGATACAGTTTTACAGCGTCTGTTAGTGTGCTTAACCGATGTTGAGGCAAATCGGCGACAATGAAAAGAAAACGCCCGAGTAGCATTAAGGAAAAGACAGAAAGGATGCATACCTACAAAAAAAAAATTAGAACGACCACGGGCAGGAAGTTCTGGTGAGGCTCTTGGAGTGACTCCCTGCAATGGGCCTGCACAGACCACAGAACAAGATCGGTCAGAGCTTGCAGTCATAAGGTGCTTCATACGATGAAGTTCCAGAAGCAGCTGCAATTGGAAGCAAAGTGCATTTCCTTTCTCTGCGGAACGGAGAGTTTAATAGATGGCATGCATTCATTAGGTGATATAGTCATGAATGCATCGACTTTTCAATGCAGCACTATATCACCGAATTGTTAACCGTGCCGGGCAACACTAAAAACCGGAAGCATTATTCCAAACTATCTCAGCTTAAAGTTAACCACGGCAGAAGCTTCAAGCCATCCTTAAAAATTCAGTGCGGAAAGCAAGCCATGTGACCTTGTAGTTGGACTCCATGGTACGTCGAGCTTATAATCATGTGTCACGCTGTTTTTGCTGCAATGGCTTGTAGTGTCAAAAGTGGTCCACCTTAAAGAGGTACAAAGTATAGACGTTTGTAAGTGGGGCCCTGGCCTAGCATT